>JACXGJ010001493.1:0-82548 GCA_016801105.1 Esox niger | reverse complement strand
CACACACACACACACACACACACACACACACACACACACACACACACACACACACCAGAGACACACACACACCAGAGACACACACACCAGAGACACACACACCAGAGACACACACACAAACACACAGTGTCGAAGAAACAGTAAAAATTCCAAAACAACAAGGCACTGAGAAGCAGGTAGGGGGAGGGAGGCAAGTACATAGAAGGAAGGGAAAAGAGAAGTAAAAAAGAGCTGTACTTTCATACAGATATTAGCTAAAAAAGAACGGTCTTGATGCAATAACATATGAACTGCACCATTTTTCCCTGCAGATCAGAACACAGTCTGGAAGAAATAGGGAAAGAACCAGCAACACACAGGATTATTGATTGTTTGACTACAAGAATTGTATTAAAGGCAAACAGTGCCATGACTTGAAAGTACTGTTTCACAGCACACTGATCAGCTCATACAATGCATGATATGGGAGCCAGAGGCGACACCAGGGATAAACGCTACTGAATAATGTTGGAAGACTAAAACAAAAGTAATAATATAATGTTTGGAGCACACAGGAATGAACACATGGTTTTGCTTAAGCATTTTGGGTTGTTTGCCATTTGGCAATATGGAGCTAAACAGAATATATATTTTTGGAAAACATTGTTACAAATAATCAAACTGCTTTCAACTACAGCTCAGATTTTCATTTGGAAAGCGTTCAGACCACTTCACTTTATCTTCTGTTGTGGACTTAATTCCTAATTTATAAAAAAAATACATACATGCCAAACTACACACAATATCCCATAATGACAAAATGGAAAAAAAATGTTAAGTAAGGTGCGCCAGTGTACTGAATATAACTACTTATATATCCGGTCATGCATCTGATCTGGACAAGGTTTAAATATATTCTGGGCTTAGCCCACATGCATCGATTAATTATTACAATGTGGACTCTTAATATGTTCACCAGACACAGCCAGGAGAGAACTGGTCACCCCTCGGAGCCTGGTTCCTCTCTAGGTATCTTCCTAAATTTCGGATTTCACTGTTGTTTGCTCCCTGGGGTTTAAGGCCGGGTGTTTTGTGAAAGCACTTTGTGACAACTGCTGATATAAAAAGGGCTTTATAAAATACATTTGATTGATTGATCAATATAAGTATTCAGACCCTTTAGTTAGTATGGAGAGTCAGTGAACTGCAATCTTCAGGTCTCCCCACAGATATTCAATAAGGTTCAAGTCTGGGCTTTGGCTGGACCACTCAAGAAATTCACAGACTTCACAAAGCCACTCCAGTGTTTTCTCGATTGTGTGCTTCAGGATGTTATGCTGAAAGAAAAGGAATTTCGCCCAAGTCTTAGGTACTGTGCACTTTTTAGATTTTTCAAGAACCTCTCTGTATTTTACACCTTTTATCAGTCTCTCAATCCTGACCAGCCTCCCAGTCCCAGCCGCTATGAGAAGCATCCTCATAGCATGATGCTCCCACCACCAAGCTTCATCATAGGGTGGTATTAGCAATGTGCCGACCTCTACATTCTTTTCGCTTGGCATTCAGGCCAAAAGTTCCATTTGTTGTTTTCTTCATTACTCTCAGGGTCCATAAAGTTCCATTAGGCAAACTCTAGGAGGCATGTCAAACGCTTTTTACTCAGCGGCGTTGGTCTAGCCACTACCATAAATGCATAATTGATTTGAGTGCTGCAGAGATGGTTGTCCTTGAAGCAGGTTTCCCACCTCTGCAGATAAACTCTGAAGCTCTGTTAGACATGCCACTGGGTCATTGAAACCTCTCCAACCAAGGCTCTTCTGTCCCGATACTCATTGGGTCAAATGGACAGCTTTTTGAAGAGTTGTGCTGGTTCCAAACTTCTGTCATTTTACAATGATGGGGTTAATTTCACTGAACTGATGCATTAATGTAACCTACTTCCTAAAGGGTTCTATTTGATGGAATTTCCATCACAGTGTATATTGATGACAATAATGTTTTAATCAATTACACATGAAGTCCATAACACAACAAAATCTGGAGAACCAGTTCAGAAAGAACTGAATGTAGGCTATAAACAAGACATAAGACAGTAAATATAAATGAATCTATTCAACTTCTAAAAAAGGCCATCAACTATTTTGAAATTGTATGGTGAATTCTATGCTTAGTATAATAACCAGGGTATAAATAAACAATTTTGCAAGTACACCACATTTGCAAGACGGAAGGTCAACAAATAACTTCTCTATAACAAACCCAAACACTAAAAGAACAGTATTTATTTGGGGGGGGGGCATCAACAAGCACAGTAACAGAAAAACAACAGTGAACATCCCCTTTAAGTCCCAGACCTTTTGATATAAAATCTGGCTTAGCATGTGAAAAACATAAAATAAAATAAAAGATCTGCAGGTGCAAATAACTAAAAATACAAAAAAATACATTAAGAAGCATGGCTCAGTCTGAAGCCAGAAAAATATAATTCAGCCATGCTCTGCCAAGGCATTCCAGAACAGTATTTTGGTTAAACTGCTAGACAAGATTAGAATCCTTATAAACTTTTCTAGACATTGTTGGAAGTATGGCCCGACTACTTTAGACGGTCAAAGCTGTGTGCTGCAAACCTTGGCAGGCCATAGGTAGATTAGGCCTAAGGCAATTTTACAGTATCTTCTTCATATATTACGTAGTTGTTTTACATATTAAGGTTGAATGCAAAAACTAATCATCAGTGACTTGGGCCGTAGTTATACAGAACTGGCAGTAATATGCATGTGTGTAGTGCGCTTGTTGGCTAACATAAGTTAGACTTATCTACTCATTTCCCGAGACAGGAACATCTGCCCAACGAAGTTTAGCCACGACCCTGAATGGAACCATTTTAAATCCATTTAATTGACAGTAGACTGTAGAAAAAGTGAATAAAGTCACATCTTTTGGAAGGACAGGAAAAACAAGACCTACCAAGGCCCAATCTAGCTGAGACCACATCCAATGTGTTCATAGTTTCACTCCTCCGCTGCTGCCTTCTTGCCCTGACCATCACCTCCCGGAGCCAAATAAACATGAAACTATCACCTCGCACTGACGCAGAATTGGGCTGGCCTGTTAGTCTACTTCCCACTATCTCCTTGCATCGCCCCCACGTGTTGTGTGTTGTGTCCATGTGTTGTGAATAAGGACCTGGTGCTGGTTTCACTTTAGACCGGTGTAGCATGCCAACCCTGGTGCTCACATCTTTGTCCCAGACCTGCTACCGAATACCCACCCAGGGGAGAGGACCGAGAGAGAGCAGAGTGCTGACATGGGCCTGGGAAGAAGCAGAAGCCTTTTCCTCTCATTAGCATGGCTCGGTGCAAGTGGCTCTGAGTAGAAAAGGGTCATTTATATTGGAGACTAGGGATGACGATGTGCCGTCTGTGATATGTGTATTAGGTTGGTCGGACCACCTTCGTCCCACTCCTGAAGGGAATCTTGGTGTGCCACAGGGACTATAATGAATTGTGTCAGACATGTTGGGGAAACTGATGGTTAGGGAGTTGGGGCTTTTGTTTAGAATTTCAATTCAGTTACATATAGATATACAGTGACAACAAGAGAGTATCAGTGGCACTAAATATATATATATTTTTTTATCTGGGCTTCCCAGGTGGCATAGCACAAAGTAGACCACTATAGTCTAGGTTGTACCCTTGCCAGGCTGGGTACCCCAAAGGGCAGTGACAATTGGCCATAATCTCCAGGGAGCGGGAGTCATCATCAGCAGGGATTTCCTGGTCTCATTTCCTGGTCTCATTTCCTGGTTTCACTTCCGGGTCTGACTTCCGGGTCTGACTTCCGGGTCTCACATCCAGGTATTATCCCGGAAACAACTCGCTCATGCAGCTTGACAACCGACAAAGCTAACTGAGGTCATAAGGGGAACGTGCGTGCCATCACATGGTTGGACGTCTTGGTTGGAAGAGCAGCATGGAAAAAGCTGAATATCTTAACACAGACGGCTAGAAGGAAAACTCTCTGAGCTGCTGCGATGTGACAGAACTATTAATATAATATGATACAATTAAATGTGTTAAACGTTGGGAATCCTATTTAAAAATATATTAAACGCATCCAAAAAATGCACATGCAGCTGCAAGTGCAACCACAGAAAAATAACGAGTAGATTATGGAATAGAGAAACGCGTTGATACTACTGAATGACTTCAATCAGGTCCCAGCCAAAACACAGCAGTGCTTGTAGTAGAGCCCAGAGCAGCCTTCCAGGGGCAGACAGTGAGTCATTTATAACCAATTACCTTTACGCCATTAAGACATTTAAAATTGCCACGTCAGGATAATAGTTGCAATAAGACACATGCTTCCAACTGCAGCATCTGTGAAAAATCATTATCCAAACCATAAACGAGAAGGTAGTGGAGATGGAAGGGGCGGAGGCAGAGTTTTCCTATTTTTCCTTCTGAAGCAAGTTCACACAAAAGAGCTCCTTCTTAATCCCTGGGACACTGCACAAAAATACCTGTGGGATGAAATCAAACCCCTCTGAGAATTATATGAGGGATTCAACTCTGCCAGGAGCCCGGTCACATATTTCCCATTTATTTTTATAACGGTGGTGAAAGACTCCATTACTCCGGTCCTCTAAAGGAGACTTAATTCAAATCCCAGGCAGAACCTGAATTCAGGACAGATAAAGGGAGGGGGGGGAAGAAGTGGCCAGGTAAAGCAGAAAGGATGCATTGAAAAGAGGAGGGACGCATTTTTTTAAGACTTCCTCGAGCTCTCTGGAATAATAATGTCCTTTTCAGTCCCCTGGTATACTATATGGGGGAGGATAAACCGTGAAGTGGAGGCACCACAGGGGGGGAAATTGGCACACGAGTTTCCACTGAAAAGCCCATTAACCCGCATTGGGTCTGTCTTTAAAAATGAGGGGGATTTCAGAACCTCCCCCATCTCCTCTATTCCTGTCCTGACACCCCCCCACCCTCCAGCCAAGCATAAGCTCAAACCCCAAATGACGACCAGACCTCGTGGACCGCGTTTCATGCGTCGGAATGTTTTGACCACTGTCGACATCAGGTTCCTTTCGGGGCCGAGCGCGTGCCGTCCCGTCCACCACACCCCCTCCAAACCGCCCACCTGGGATCAAGAGTCCCGACCTTACGCTGAGTGGCTCTAGTCTTCTCACCAACTTGGTTAACACAATCGAGTATTTTGGAAAAAAACTCTCCAGCAAACACGGGAATCCCACTAGCCAGAAACAAACATCAGCCCAACCGTTCCTCAACGTTACATCCCCCGGTTCTGCTGGTGTTTGGTTAGCGGGTGGAGCGCCAGTCCTTAACTCTGGTAGGAGAGCTTCATCTGGGTTTGATTTGAGCACTGAGGCGAGAGGGACAGAAGGGAGGACTGTTCTCCTTTCTGGTTGAGGGTGAGTCTATGCCTCGATCCGGCCTGATTAAAGGGAGCTTGGATCAATTACACCGGATGGCTGGGGCCAAGGACCACGGCCCCTACCAGGGTTAGCAGACGCTGTCCACACAAACACACAGACCAAGACTTAGTCTCTAAACTTTACACACACAGCCATTAAGATCTTGTCTCAGGATTTACCCCAGCACGCACGCACGCACCCACACGTAGGCGAACCCGCATACACACCCGCACACGCACGCGCGCGCACACACACACACACACACACACACACACACACACACACACACACACACACACACACACACACACACACACACACACACACACACACACACACACACACACACACACACACTAAGATCATGTCTCAGGAATGACCCCAGTGCACACACACAGACGCACACGCATGCACACAAACACACACACAAACAGACCAAGATCATGTCTCACACAGAGTCAGAATGACTGGGTCAACCGGAGGACCTGTCTCTTGGCAGTGACATCAAAGCCCCACTCCCAAACAGGACTTCTACTTACACCCTCTTTATCCGAGCCACACCTAGACCCATATAATCACACCCAAATCTTTAACCAACCCACAAGCCTCCCCAGAATAAGACTCGCATTCATCCACTCACAGCTGAACTCAAGTAGAGACTCATTACCTTGCCACACAGACACGTTTGTTTTTCTACTCTTGATACAGAACCATAACCTAGAAACCAACATTCCCTATTACCTAGCCAGTAACCTAACCCAAACAATTCTCCTAACCTAACCTCTAACTAAAATTAACACACCAAGCTTTGAAGTTTAAAGTTACCCTATTTCTAACACTAGGTCACACACACACACACACACACACACACACACACACACACACACGCGCACACCCTTTAGAGAAGACTCCCAGCAGTGCTGCCTTTGAGGGAAAGGCCTTTTAATAACCTCAAACTCGGTTAAGAAAACACTCAAAGGCCACCTCTCCAGGGATATCATCTGTTTATGTGAGTATGTGTTGGTGCGTCCAGGGTAGTCAAAATCAGCGAAAGTCTGCAGACTTTTCAAACACTCAATTCTCATTAGATTACAAGAAGATAAAAGCCCTGACTTTGAGCATGATACGTGATGTGTGGTGCAAATGGTCACACTTGAGCGCGTGTGTGTGTGTGTGTGTGTGTGTGTGTGTGTGTGTCCTGAGAGGCAAGAAATATTGGCAGTGACTGCGCGTAAAATCCCCGAACCCTGGCAGAGAGGACAGTTCAGTCACAGTGCATCCATACCAAATGACCCTCCTCGATCCCTGTCAGCTCAATGTCACATATACAAGCTAACGCGGAGTGTCGGGGAACCACTGCTTTAGTTAACCCTGCAAAGATTGTCCCCTAACCCAGCGTGGTTGGCGTGTGACAGGAAGCCCCAACCTAACCAGGAAACACAGTGAGCCTTGCTAATCACCATTACGCAGCCAAGCAGCATTTATCGAACAAGCTGGTTGCAATTGAGTCAAATTGCATACTGATTGCAACCGGGCTATGCAGTCCTATTAAAAATCACTCTAATAACTTTTGTCAAGAAACAAAGAGAGGGGACAGAAGGAGTGACAGATGGAGATGGCAAAACAGAACGAGTGAGATGGAGCAGAGGGGAGAGAGTGTGGGTGAAGAATCGTGTCTCTAAAGGGAAAAATATAGGGGCGGTGGGGCAAAGAAAAATCCCCTTGTGGCTCAGTTGGTAGAGGATGGTGTTGGCAGCGCCAGGGATATGGGATGGATTCCCATGGGGGCCTGGCACAAAAACTTACCATGCACTGACTTTCTGGGTAAGAGTATCTGCTGAAACCCAAATATTAACCATGGAAGACAAAAGAGCACACCACAGTGAACGGTATCCACACCCGAGGGAAATTTGCACACTGTATGGAAAACTTTGGAATGGATGCCTTCTTCTTGCAGTAAAAACACCTTCTCATGCTCATCAACCACAAACCAACACCAGTGTCTCCAGTCTCCTTTTCGCAGACTTTTTCTCCAAAATAACTTCTTGTCCAAACTCCCCACAAGCTAGCATAAGTGGAAAAGCTTAAGAAAGAAAGAGATAGAGAGTGCGCGAAGGAGAGGCAGTCTTCCACAACATGGTTTTCCAAAGGAAACAGTCCTAGCAAACCGTAACGTACCACAGCAAATCCAACACCAGCCAGCGCAATGTTTGGATTGCACACACTTTAAGCACAGTACATTCAATGAAAAGCAGTTGTCGGAAAAAATAAATAAAGGACAAATCCCTTTTCCTCAGAAACCAAGCCTACAAAATACACTGCTAGCATATTTGGTTTCACAACAAAGTATTGTGGCTGGGTCATCCGTTCTTCATCGTAGAAAGATGTGCAAATGTTTGGCGACATACTAAGAAGGCAAACCTTCGGGTCGCTTTCTTCCATTTGGTGCCTACTGAACACTGTCTGAGCTCTGAAGTGCTGCCATGTTGGGAAGCCCCAAGGAACTATACAGCCCTAGAATCATTGCTTCTTAGCACAGCAGTGTCATTGCAGCCAGGAGTATGAAAGGTACCAACAATGTCCGCGGACCTCGCGCAGTACAAAAATGCACAAAATTGCACAATCCGGGGTTCTGTCAGACATGGGTTGACTTGTAATTGTGCACCATAGCGACTCCTTTTGAAAGGATTGACGCTTGAAATGTTATTGGCCAGTGCTGGTGAGGAGCAAGCAGTGTATATAGATACAGAAGACGCCGCTTTTAGTCATGGACTTCACAGAGAATGCTGGGAGAAACTGGGTGGTGAGAAAAAACAGGCAAAGTTGGAGTAATTTTTTATTTTATAATTATTATTATTATATAAAAAAGAAAAACAATGTTCTGATACGGATCAAACTCCAATTTAGAAAAATGTAAACTGTCATGAAGGTTAGAGCCATGGCATGTTGTGTGTGTTTGCTTGTGAGTGTCGTCATGGACTAGTGGTGTATATCATGTCCACCAGCCTGCATAGGCTACAAAACAACCCAGATACAATAAAGGAGCATGGAGCTGGAGATATTTCATGTCCTAAATACCTGCATCAATAACCATGTATAAACAGGGAATAAACAAGGAATAACACTGAATATGATGACGTACTAAATGTGTTGGAGCCAAGCCATGAGTCACCGGGGGGATTCATTAGTTCCACCGCAGCAAAACACATAGAGACGTGGAGAAGTTCTCTACCTTTAAATAAAAGATCCAGTGCAAAGTGCTGAGGAAACAAAGTTAGGGAGTGGGGGTCCATTACTATAGAGTACCGCTGCTTGCTGATTAAAGAATAAGAGTTCAGACTATTAATCAAAATGAAAGCCTGGCTAACCATGGGGATGATTGTGATTTAATGGGAAGTAGTGATCACATTTTACCCCAATTAAACTCCCAATTCCAAGTTTGTTCTGGACCCACCCCAGGAAAGAGATTAGCCTGGAGAAAGAATCAGAGAGTTGGGTCTGAAAGAGAAACAGGGAACAGAAACCCGGAGCACAGAGAGGCCTGTGATAGGGGGATGAAAGGCAAGAGTGATGAAGAGAGGGAAAAGGGTAGAGACAGGACTAAGAAGGTGGAAAAAGGAAACAGACAGAGAGACAGACAATCTCTCTGACTTGCCCAGTCTCTATTTGCCTGTCCACTGATTGGCTATCTGTTTTCTATCAGATGGGAGGTAGCAGCATTTGGAGGGAAAGTGGCCTTGACAATGACAGCAGAAAGAGACACAGACCTGGCTGCTCCAACAGATGAGAACAATCTAACATGACAATCATTCAAATCACAGTGAAGTCATTTTGCTAGCTGTTAGGCTATAAATGGATAGGTCCGATCAAAACGTCAAACATACGTCATTCTTGCCTGCATCCAAGGACGCAATATTACAATTGTAAACATGTTTTCCAATGGAGAAAGTAAAAACAGAAGACACGCCTGTAGTATTGAAGTCTATCAGATGGAAAGAGCGACAACAGAAACCAAGAATGTGCAGCAACAGCAGCAGCTTTAAACCAGTTGAGGAGTGGAGCTCGTTCACATGACAAATTATTTCGAGATTCTTCATCTAGTCACTTCTACCAGGCCCACTGGACGCACTGAGACACTTAACAGAGGCTAAGCAAACACTGGCATTCCTGCTTCAGAAGAAGTGACTAGGAGACGAACACATAAACCTCATAACAAGCCTCCAGGTAATGACAAGGTTGGTGTATCTGGGAGATAGCATATTCCTGGAAAACCTTACATTCCTCACTCGTTTCAACCTGATTGTGACACCTCAGTAACGATATTTTAGAACTGTCAAACTGACTGTTAAAATAATAAAAGACCTGCGAGCTTATAGTAACTCCTGGTCAATAGGCATTCATAGGTTAACATAAGGAAGTGTACCTAATAAGCTCACTGCTAGGGGTGCAACAGCTAACAGATCGCATTGATTATAAAAGAATTGGAAACGTATGTAAAGGTTTAAATTGAAAATAAATAAGTGAAATACCACAAAATGTGCCAAGTTTTATATTTGCTGCACGTTCCATCTAGAAGATTAACTAGAACTGATTAAAACAGGTATTGATGACGATTAAAATGTAATAAATGCAAATGTCTATGATCAGTTGATTTAAACACTAGTTTAGTATGTGCCCACAATATCAAATAAATTATTTGCACTGTCCAGGAATCATTTCATAATTAATAAACAATAATGTTGTTATTTTAAAAACATTGGCATATAAATGAATGTCAGTGAATCAATTCTATTTGTAAATAAAACAAAATGTTTAGATTTAACACAAAATCCTATTCAGAACAACCATAGGCACACTTGAATGGTAAACTTGGTACCCAGTAGGCCAAGTCCTTCACATATTTTATAAAACATACATTTTCCGACAATGTGGAAAGTAAAACCACAAACCTGAAATGAGAGGCTCATCTTTAATGTTATCTCCACGTTGCTATCAAACAATTTTGCATTATACAGTCAGGTCCGGAAATATTTGGACACTGACACAATTCTCATAATTATTGCTCTGTATGCCACCACAATGGATTTGAAATTAAACAACCAAGATGCAATTGAAGTGCAGACTTTCAGCTTTAATTCAAGGGGTTGAACAAAAATATCATATGAAACATATAGGAATTGCAAAGATATTCATACACAGTCCCCTTATTTTAAGGGGACAAATTAACATAATAATAAATAAAATGTTCATTTTTAATACTTTGTTAAGAATCCTTTGCAGGCAATGACTGCTTGAAGACTGGAACCCACAGACATCCCCAAACGCTGGGTTTCCTCCTTTGTGATGCTCTGCCAGGCCTTGATTGCAGCTGTCTTTAGTTGGTGTTTGTACGTGGGTCTTTCTGCCTTTTGTCTTCAGCAAATGAAATTCATGCTGGATCAGGTTGAGATCAGGTGATTGACTCAGCCATTGCAGAATAGTCCATTTCTTTGCCTTGAAAAACTCCATGGTTTGCGGTATGTTTTGGGTCATTGTCCATTTGTGAAGCGCTGCCCAATCAACTTTCCAGAATTTGGCTGAATCTGAGCAGAAAATATATACCCCTATACACTTCAGAATTCATGCAGCTGCTTCTTTATTCTGTCATCAATAAACACACTGCCACTGGAAGCCATACATGCCCATGTCATCACACTGCCTCCACCGTGTTTTACAGATGATGTGGTATGCTTCGGGTTATGAGCCGTTCCAAGCCTACTCCACTTCTTCCCATAATTCTGGTACAGGTTGATCTTAGTTTCATTTGTCCAAAGAATGCTGTTCCAGAACTGGGATGCCATTTTTCGATTTTTTTTGACAAAGTCTAATCTGGCCTTTCAATTCATGATGTTTATGACTAGTTTGCACCTCGTGTTGAACCCTCTGTATTTGCTCTTTTGAAGTCTTCTCTTTATGGTAGACTTGGATAATGATATGCCTACCTCCTGGAGGGTATTCTTCACTTGGCTAGATGTTGTGAAGGGGTTTTTCTTTACCCTAGAAAGGATTCTATGATCATCCACCACTGTTGTCTTCCATGGACGTCCAGACCTTTCTGTGTTGAAGAGCTCACCCTTGCTTTCTTTATTTCCCAGAATGTAACAAATCCCTAAACCCTGCCTACAATTTGGATGTCAATACCATCAAATGAATGTCACGGGCACAGGTAAGGATCCAAGTGCGGACTGGAGAGGATAGAGGGAGTGGCAGGTGGAGTCGTCGGGGACGGGCCGTAAGGCGACTCACGAACCGGTGGCGTCGGTGCAGGCAGGTGGCAGGCAGAGTAGTCGGGGACGGACGGAGTATCGACACACGGGCTAGCGTCTGAAGTACAGGCAGGGAACAGGCAGAGAAGTCGAGGACAGGCAGGCAGTCGGCACTCGGACGGAGAGCAGAAGTACAGGCGGGGATCAGGCAGAGTGGTCCGGGACGGGCGATCGGTCGATACACGGACAGGCGAGACGAAGGTTTACAAAGAGCGAGATATGGCATGAGAATAGAGACCATTGATCCGGCAGGGAAGAAGTGACGGAGAGTAGTATATATACGGAGGGGTAATGAGGAGAATGGGAACAGGTGTGTGAGCTGTGTTCGGGAACAGGTGTAGGAATCGGTGTACGCCTGCCTGTGAGGGACGCGAGCGCCCGCCTCTGAGCGCTCGCGGAGGAGGAGGCGTGACAATTAAAGCTGAGAGACTGCACATTAAGCCCATATTCATTATTTAACTGTAACTTGAATATATTTATTATTATGGCTCTGAGCCTGGTTCCTGTCCAGGTTTCTTCCCAAATTTCGGCCTTCTTAGGATGTTTTTCCTAGCTACTGAAGTTCAACACTACTGTTGTTTGCTCCTTGGGGTTTAAGGCCTGGTATTTTGTGAAGGCACTTTGTGACAACTTCTGATGTAAAAAGGGCTTTATAAAATACATTTGACTGAAATTTGATTGTCAGTGTCAAATAATTTCCGGACCTAACCGTGTATTAGAAACCTCTAAACGTACATTCTGGTGGGCTTAGTAGATATGCTTACCCCACATGAAGCGCTATTTTTTAGGCTTCCTAACATCTTTGTAAAGTGCTGTTTTGGAGAGATGATCAACAAATGATTTTCAGGCCGGGGAATTCCAGAGACATCCACAGGCTAATTAGTGTGGCTGCTATCTGTCACATTTAAACTGAAAAGGAAACAGCGGAGAAATGGAGAGGAGCGACTAAGTGGGTACAGCAGGAGGAGGAGCACGGGGTAATTCATCACTCGCACGAGCACGGGATAATTCCGGCCAGTGGCGTCCCGGGAGGAGTGACGAGTGACCATTGTGTTGTGCAATAACACAACAACCAGACCAAGAACTGTTGCAATGTCACACGTATCTTCAACAGGTCACACAGGTCAAACCACTCAGAAATGTCTGGTGCCTTCACCGCCTCCACACACAGTCCCGGACGGACCAGGGAGAGTACACACATTGGCACCTGCACACCCGTTCACAGGTCTGCCGACATGTGTGGGTTCTCTCTGACAGAAGACCTCTTGCAATCCCTCCTCGTTCTCGCCCCCCCTCCTTCTGAACTGTGGCCACGCTCCCTCCCTCTCTCTTTGGAATGATGAACGCAGAAGGTTATGGGGGATGGGGAAGGAGTGACTTACTGGTTACTGAAAGGGGTTGGCAACGAGTCGGTAAGGAACAACCCAAGCCAGAATAAACATTACAATTCAATACATGACACTTCTGTTGGAGTATCACAAAGGCTAAGAAAACCAGCGAGGGCCACTACTGACATGGGGTGGCAGCTTGAAACATCTACCCGAGTCAACAATCCATTAGGTCCTAGAGGTTTTGGTTGACTTAGAAAGAATTCTTAGACGAGGGGGATGAGAGATGAAAGGTGTGTGGGAATGAACATATCTGTGTATGTGCAGGGATGTATTGCTGTGTGTGTGTGTGTGTGTGTTGCACCATTCAGGTTGGCAAATGGTGAAATACCTGTTTGCTTGTATGTGCGTAAGTGTGTGTGTGCCAGCTTGCTTGTCTACTGTATGCATGTGGCAAACGTGTGCATGGGTGCATGTCGTGGCGTGGGCACCCTATCCTTTTATGACCTTCAACCCCTGTGAACCCCTCACTCCGCCCCTAGCCCAAAGAGAGACAGAATAAAGAGGGGCTCCTCTGTTCAGAACCGGGCCCCGGAAATGCTGGGAATGTAGAGTCACCATTGTAAGTCTGGGAGGTCTGCCGTGTCCTAAACGCCCCACCCCCTCTGTGGACCCGGGTGTAAAGTAGGGTACTACATAGGTAATACAGGGTTCCATTCGGACCTCAGCCTGGGACGTGTAGGGGCCTGTTCAAGTACAGACCCGACCGAGGCTAATGGGTTTTCTGTTAACAGTCTACACAGGATGAGCAGTCCATGTGAGAAGGACACAATGCATGTCACAAAGCTCTCTCTTACACACACACACACACACACACACACACACACTCCCACACACACACTCGCAGACCGACACGGCAGCTCATTGTTCACTCACCCACTGGCTGTGCCCAGGTTGGCGGAGCCCAGAGAGGAGGTCAGCTTCCTGCTGTCCCACAGTTTCACCTCCCGGCCACGCATCTATGCAAAAAAATCAATACAATCACCTAGATAGAAACACTATCAAACACACACACACACGTCAAGCATCTGCCCATACAGTTACATCACGCACTCACTCGCACCATTGCATCACGTTACATTGCACTCGCCCGTGATAAAACGTGCGTCTGGTCTCGTCCTCACCTGATCGAAGCCGGTGGTAAGTATGTGGTCCGAGTCCTTGACCCAGAGGATGCGGGAGTCCTTGTTGTTTTGAAGGCACTGGGCACTCTACAGAGACAGACAAGAGGACACAGGTTTTGATTGAATGCCTGGGCTAGGTCAGGAGGACAGAGACACTTTGAGTGAGAGCTTCACTAATCATCATGCTATGGCGGAGTCACGGTGTCTTCCAATTGTCTCAACACCACAGACGCCACGGCAAACGCTCTACCAGCGAACACATGCTCCCAGACAATGATGCTGAAGGACATTTGCCTGTACAGCACAAGGTCTGGTTCGTATATTGATCTTGCTGATAGGTGCGGCTAACACTCGACATCAAACACAAGACAGCGACAAATGACGAGAGCAGGACTGGAGTGATCGGCGGATTGGCTCATCCAAAATGAGACAGGAGACCGTTTTCTGTTAGCGCTGAAACTCAGAGGACAAACCATAACTTGTCCGTCGCAACAGGATGAAAGAGAGGTTTGTTATCAACTCAGACAAGATTACATCTGTCCCAAAGACAGGCTTCAATTACTACTGCATTTGGAGTGAAGCTCAGTTATCCAAATCATTCCACACCGCGACCATGAAAATTGCTGTCAAAACAACACAGTTCGAACGTTTAAACAACATGGTTGAAATGTTGGACAACCATTGCAGTAACTTAGTTATTACAGCAGTTCTCCGGAAAAAAACTGTCATAACAACGCTGTGGTAACATTTGAAAACGTCACACGTAGTTGCTGCTCTCATGACACTGACACAGGAAGGACAAAGAATATGTAATACGAGTGGTTAGTTTCATTATTTCTTAAGATGAAATCAATGTGAAAAGTACATCAGGGCTTCTGAAGTCCAGGGTCAGGGCTGAGGACCCAAACAGTAGTTAAGGTGTCATAACATCTACATATCGTTGAGTCTGAAACACATCCTCCTACCCCTCTGTTTGTGTGTGCGTGTGATCGTTTATGCCTGTGTGTGTATTAACAATGAGCGGCTCTACTGGGCTTTTGAGTTTCATATAGCAGGCTGACTGGAACAGAACATTTCCACAGCGCAGGCGGCGGGCCTTGCCCCTTTCAAAATTGATGTTGTCGTTTTTACGACTCCTCTGTCATCGTGCCAATCCTCAGAAGAGCGTGACACCATGGCTGTGCAACAATATATAGAGGGCTGACACATGCGTGTGTGTGAGTCCGAGTGTGTTGTTGTTGACGTGTTTGAAAAGCACCACAGCTCACCTGGCGACGCTAATCACACCGCTATAAGGCGGAGGAAAATCAAACAGGTAAAACCTGAGCTTCTATGTGGCAAAGTTAAACGAAAACCACCCCCATAATAAACACTCCTTAAAAAAACTTGGGGGGGGGAAACTGTATATACCTTCCATGTTTCTGTACTGAAGTTAAAGTTACAGAAGGGCCTCCCATGGTGGGAAGCAGCTAGTGGGAACGCCGCCGGTACTGAAAGCCAGGGAGTTCAAGTCCTTCCATCCCATGAGACACTGCCAACCGGCTGTTGAAAATGGGTCTGGGTTGGATGTAAACCTCAGCGGAAAGGGCTGACCACATGTTGGCCCTATCAGGTTTAATCAAAAACTCAAATAAACCCTCCCCTGTCTTCTCCGCTCCCTCTCTCCGACATGCTACTAACACGCCCTGCCCCACAGTATGGGAAGTGCTGAGGCGGGGGTTTAAACACCGGACGTTCCACCCCAACTGCATGCGTAACGTGTACTGCACACTCAGCCAATCACAGTCGATACGCGGTCACGAGCGAAAACCCACCACTTCGACCGTTCAACCTGGAACTTCATACAGGGCCGGTTGCCGGTCGAATTCAGAGAACGCAGCCATTGACCGTGTTCGCTCGTGGCCTTGCCTGGTGATTGGTCGGCACAGGGAGGTAGATGTTAGACATGGAAACGCTGTTCCCTATTGATTTCAGTGGAATGGAATCTGAGTCAGCCCTCTCCCATGGGTCATAACAACACACTGTACGGCCAAAACGAAGGCTGTGAGCCAGATCAATACACCAGGCCAAGGAGGCGTGCGTGCGTGCGTGGGAGCAGCTGCTTTTTATCATACTACTCCATTCCAAGCCATCCTGGCAGGAGCAGCATAGCTCATCCTCATGGCGACAGGTTCCGTTTTGCAACACCTGAGGTCAAGGTTCGATTTATCACACCACGGCTTAAGTGAGCAACATTCAGGGCATCGTCTCGATGCACCGACCCGTGTCTGAACACACAACCACCGCACAACCACACACAGCCACACACAACCACACACAACCACACACAGCAACACACAACCACACACAGCCACACACAACCACACACAGCCACACACAACCACACACAGCAACACACAACCACACACAGCCACACACAACCACACACAGCCACACACAACCACACACAACCACACACAGCCACACACAACCACACACAGCAACACACAACCACACACAGCCACACACAACCACACACAGCCACACACAACCACACACAGCCACACACAACCACACACAGCCACACACAACCACACACAACCACACACAACAACACACAACAACACACAGCCACACACAACCACACACAGCCACACACAACCACACACAGCCACACACAGCCACACACAGGTCAATGAACAACCTTAATGTTCAGCACTGACAGACGCCTCAAGGAGGTGCACTGAATGGGAAAGCAACAGACCAGCTGTTAGGCACAAGGAGAACTTAGAAATAGTGCTGGGCTCTTGGTTCGGCTCCAAATACTTCCATTATAAACATACACTGAGCCAAAAATGTTTCTTAAGCAACGTGGATAACAAACAAAGACAGCTTGTTGATAATAAGTCTTTATTAAAATAAACACGACAGCTTCGATGAAAGGCCAACCTGTCAGATGGTACGTGACATGGCAATGCCATATAGAGATACCTGTACTTATAAGGTTTCCGTCTCTCTGTCCCACTCTCTGTCTTTCTGTCCGTCTCTCTGTCCCACTCTCTGTCCCTCTCTCTGTCCCTCTCTCTGTCCCTCTCTCTGTCCCTCTCTCTGTCCCTCTCTCTGTCCCTCTCTCTGTCCATCTGACAGTCTCACTGTGCTTCTGACTGTCCATCTGACTGTCTCACTGTGCTTCTGACTGTCTCTCTGTCCGTCTGACTGTCTCTCTGTCAGTTTGATTGTCTCTATGTGTGTCTCAGTGTCCATCTGACTGTCTCACTGTGCTTCTGACTGTCTCTCTGTCCATCTGACTGTCTCTCTGTCAGTCTGACTGTCTCTCTGTGCGTCTCTCTGTCCATCTGACTGTTTCTCTGTCCATCTCTCTGTCCGTCTCACTGTCTTTCTGTCCGTCTCTTCGTCCATTTGACCATCTCTCCGTCCGTCTTACTGTCTTTGTTGTGTCTCTTTGTCCATCTCTCGGTCCGTCTCTCTGTCTCTCTGTCCGTCTCTATCCGTCTGACAGTCTCTGTGTGTCTCTCTGTCCGTCTGGCTTCCTCTGTGTCTGTCTTTCTCTTTGTCGGTCTCTTTCTGTCCCTGTCTCTCTGTCCCTGTCTTTCTGTCCCTGTCTTTCTGTCCCTGTCTCTTTCTGTCCCTGTCTCTTTCTGTCCCTGTCTTTCTGTCCGTCTCTCTCTCGGTTTATCTGTCCGTCTCTCCATCCGTCTCTCTGTGGCAGGAGGCGGCTCTTCCACAGGGTGAGTAATATCACTGAAAGGAATGTGCGTGGGGAGGAGTCATCAGCGGACGGGACCCCATCGGAGCGACGGGTCAAAGAAGGAGATGGAAGGAAATAGAGCCAGGCATGGAATAAACAGACAAGGGAGAGAATCCTTCACGCTCCATCCATCACCTCCACGGATGACTGATTGTCCAACAGGGTCAATAAAACACACCGTTGGCACTCCTGAAAGGTCTCCTGGGCTCTGTCTACTGTACAGTACTGTCTCTGGGCTGGTGCAGAATCTTATCGTAACGGGGCAACGTTGGCTGACAGCAGTAATGAAAGAGCTTATTGGAGGTGGTTAAACATTGCCATAACCTGATATCCGTAAAAATTGCTTTTATTGCCTGGGTTAACCCTTTTTGGTTAAAGTAGAACGCTGACTCAACGTAAGAACAGGGTTGTCTGTGAATTGGCTAGAATTAATTGATGCCTTTCGGCTAATGTTCTCTGAACGTTGTCGGATTGAGTGTCTGCTAAATGATATAAACGTAAAAAGAAATCCATGGGTGTAGTACAAAAGAAAGTAATCAGTAATTAGATCCACGCCATTGAAGCCAATGGGCCATTTTCAAAACACTGCTTCACCCACACGTTCTGGCCCAAACCACTGGTTTCTCCAGACATCAGAACACATTTGAGTTTTACAGACCATTCTGCAGGTACTCAGACTCTGACACATTGCAAATCAGAAGCATCCAAGGGTGTGGTGTCGTTTGACTGGAGCAGGGAGTTGGAATAGCCAGGCACATTTTTTGTCTCTTATTTAAGTCATGAAAACTACTGATGAATAGCCTGCACGTCCCACAGCATCTAAATGAGTAATAAATAGAAAATGAAAGTTCCAGCCCATTTGCTAATATCGGTATACATCACTACATTCGGCGACCCCTGTGGCCCACGCTGGGGAGGAAATGGCCTCAACGATGCAGAGCCCTTTACTGCCTATGACACATCATAAAAAGACGAGACACCCAGGAAGGTACACACACGCGCGCACGCACGCACGCACAAAAACACACACACTCCTGCGTTTCTCTTTTAGTGTAGTAAGAGCGGCGTATTTGGGACTCATACGTTATTATGTTGTTATTGATTTGTCGGTACAAATTAACTTTGGACAGCAATAAATCCAACACTATATTCTCCACCCCTCTACTGTAGTATACAGGGGATACTCTTGGCCTTATAGCGGAAAAACTCATCTGTGCAGCAGTAAATGTACTTCAGTGTCAGGTCCTGGTTGGGGGCCTCTAGGCATCTCTGCGCTGCTGTTTTTGATTGTCCCCAATTAGAGGCAGCTGCCCCGCGTTTCCTCTAATTGGGGACCCTCAATATGTTGCCCTTGTTTTCCTTGGTTTGTGGATCATTGTTTGTGTTGTTTGCACTCAGCTCATGGTTTGCACCTCCTTTTGTTATTTTTTTGCATTATAATAAAAGGATGTCTCCCTTTACTCACTCTGTACCTCATGTGCTTTCTACCTACGACCGTGACATTCAGGAGAGTGTGTGCATAGAAAAAAATATATATAATGGCAAATCATGGAGTGTGCTACATCCAGCAAAACATTGTTTTCTATTTCAATTAACCTCTAATGTAACACCTGCATCACCTGTAATATATTACCTTATAAGGGAGGCAATTTATTAACAGCTACAGTGAACAGTTTATTTATTAACTGTTTTAGCATGCAACCCATTTTTGTTGTTGATGTTGCAACCCCCAATCCCCCAGTGGAATAAGTAGGGGGAACACTAAAACCCTGAGCAGGTAATCCATGTTCTATTCCCTGGGCCGTATCTAACCCGTATCCAAAACATAACCTCGATAATCCCACCTTTGTGTCTAAACTTAACCTAACCCTAGCCTATGATGTCTAAACTTAACCTAACCCTAGCCTATGATGTCTAAACTTAACCTAACCCTAGCCTATGGTGTCTAAACTTAACCTAACCCTAGCCTATGATGTCTAAACTTAACCTAACCCTAGCCTATGGTGTCTAAACTTAACCTAACCCTAGCCTATGATGTCTAAACTTAACCTAACCCTAGCCTATGATGCCTAAACCAGAATGTAACCCCACCCACATGTAGTCATGCACATGCAAAAAAAACACTCAATGTGAAAAAGCCTAAAGATACTGTAGGCTAGCAATAGTAAACTAGATTCAGCTGCGGGACAATTTAGGTTGGAGAGGTTGGTCACAGGGGGTTAAAACAATTAATAAATGATGTGTACATTACAAATTGACCAGAGATTGAATTAGCAAAGAACAACATCATCCCTTGGACCGGCCCTGAATAAAACACGTTTTGGGGTGAATTCTGGGTGATTTTCCTATTCTCTTGGCAAAGGAAAAAGTTAGTGAACTGGCTGTTGCCGAAGCTTCAGAGCCTAGGCAACATATGCTTAACATCAACCCTAAAAAGACGCTCCGTGACCTCAATGACGGGACGGCAAATCACACCCATAGTTCTGTCCTCCATCAATCTCCCCTGGCCATCTAACCACCCAGTGTCTAGACCATCTGACCTCTGCTGAAGTTCAGCCTCTCAAATGGCACCCTAATCCCGGTGTCTTTCACAGCAAGTTCACTCCATAGGGAGCAGGCCGTAGGTTTAAGACACAGGCAGAGTGATTTACCATTACAGCAGTTGCCTCTGCCAGCTCCAGGCTACAAGGCAAATAAACCGCCGTCGTAGTTAACAGAACACCGGGCGGTCACACGTATGCTCTCTATAGATCTGGACGCCATACGCCAATGATGTCACTGTGTCCATAACCCGTACTAGATCCGATGGCGCGCACGCCCTGCAGAGACCACGTGGTCGTGACGTCAGAACTCAACAGTGGTGGGGGGGTTGATGTGCTTTATTGTGTGTGTGTGTGTGTGTGTGTGTGTGTACGTTCAGAGGCGAAGAGGCCTGGGGGTTATCCATCAGGTTACGGATCCCATGACCTCCTCCTGGGTCCTCCCCTCTCCTGAATAAACAGGGGTCCAGAGGACACAGGGTCCGCGCCCCGGGCTGCGCGTGTGTACGCGTGCGCACGTTCCCACCGCTCCCCGACCGGACGACCACACTCGCCATCGGAGCTTTCCCCTCCCACACACGGCGTGCTTTTCTTAGCAGCAGAACAAGGAGGAACCGAGGTCTGAGTTTGAGGAATCCGCTCTCGGGAGAATGTGGATTCGTGGTGTGTGACTTGGAGGGTCTGAGCGGGGGGGGGTTAAGACGGCCAGGACAGGGAACACCTGCCTCAGCCACGGGGTCACGAACCGGCCAATCCAGAGGAGAGAGGTGACAGGAAATGACATATAATAATAGCCCAGGTGTTTGTGGAAACATTTACAATTGTGAAGATAAATAAAATAGAAGGAAAAACTAGCAACAGCAACGGAATAACAGCAACAAATCATCACTTGCTTACACGTGTGTGTGTGTGTGTGTGTGTGTGTGTGTGTGTTGGCCATTTCTCTAATTACCCTCAAAAATTATTCTGCAATAACAAGACACATAAATAGGGACGTGTGTTAGTCCCATTAGACACCAGTGAGAGGAGAAAAAAGACCCAGTCAGCGTCTGGCTTGAAAGATTATGAATTTATGGATCTAGTTAACGTCCCTCTCCCAATAAAAACAGAGCAGCCGTCTCACTGCCATTCTCTCTGTGTATCAGCGAGGCCCGGCTTAACCAGATGGAGAGCACATCTGTGTCACTCACCGGGAATGTTGATTCATCCACCGGGAGGACTGCGGATCAGGTGTCCGGGAGCACATATGGGAACGATCGCAATCTCTCCCTCTCTCTTTCAGTTACTCCACCGATCCCTCTCTTCTGCTATATATTGCTTTCTGACCCTCCCGTTCCCTCTCCTCTCTTACCTCGCTGTCTTTCTCGTTCCTTCGTTATTTCCATGTGGTCATAGATGTATTTGATGTTAAGTCCCAGTGCTGTGGAAACTGGTTAACCTGACTTTCTCCTAGTGCTTATTTTTCCAATGGCTCATGTGACTGATTGAAACGTGCGGATCACGTGACTGACTGAAACGTGCGGATCACGTGACTGACTGAAACGTGCGGATCACGTGACTGACTGAAACGTGCGGATCACGTGACTGACTGAAACATGCGGATCACGTGACTGACTGAAACATGTGGATCACGAGTCTGATTGAAACGCGCGGATCACGTGACTGATTGAAACGCGCGGATCACGTGACTGATTGAAACGCGCGGATCACGTGACTGATTGAAACGTGCGGATCCCGTGACAGTAACGCTGTATTGGCAGGATAAATCTCATCCTATAACGGTTCAAAGGGCACGTCCTTTATTGACAGAAATCTCCCTTTTGTTCAGTCATCAAACTGCCGTTACATGAAATGTATTAAGTCTTGTTATTCATTATCATGTCTCTAAAGATTACTCAAAATTATTACTTAAATAAATCCAATTATAATAAAAAAAAGTTTAAAACCTCAGTGGATGGATGACCCCTGTTGCCTGGTTAGCAACGCCTGCACTGCTGACAGACCAGGCATCTGGTCCAACCCAGCCAATCAAACCGGCCAGAGTTCTGATTAGAGGGACTCTGTAACCGCCTGCCCGCTCTGTTCGGCTTCCCAGAGCTGATGTGTGGTGGAATCGGATCTTGATTACAGCCTCTGTTTCCAGAAACACCAGAACCTACTGTATTCCAACCCGGGGTTCAAATCCTGTTTGTTTTCTTTCAAATAGGCATTTGATTGAGTGTCTTTAGTGTCAGACGGACCCTCTATCACTCAGCTCTATCACCTGAACCTGCTATTCATTCAGTCTCTTTTTCACATTCTTCAATAAAACCATCCCTGTTTTCTTTCAGTGCCTCTCTACTTTAATCAATAACTATCCCGTCTTTTCATTTCATCATCTATACTCAAAAAGACTAATTCCTCTTTTAATGTATGGTCAATTAGTTAATTCACTAACTATTTGACTTTCATGTCTCGCATTCGGTCACTCACGTCTCATTTACTCTGTCATTCACAATGGAGTTGGCCTGACTAAAATGTTATTCCCTCTATTCACAGAAGCTGGCTACAAATAGGACAGGAGGGACACAGCGAGGGAAACGGGGGAAAGTAGGAGAAAAAAAACACAGAAATCAAACCAGCCATTTATTCTTTCATTTCCACTCCAGACGACCGCTGCTTTTTCAACTGTTAATTGGAAACATCTTCCAGCTCCCTCGCTCACTTTCTCCCGCAAAAACCGGACAACCTCAATTCTTATTCCTTCGATTTGATTTCTCTCTACCTCTTTCGAACACTCTAGAACCCACAGCGCCTCCTTTTTCTCTACCGCTCACTACTTTCTTCCTCGGCCCTTCTTTTTCCAAATTAGTGGTTCTCGGCAGAATATCCATATATCTGAAGCAAACACAGCCTAAAGCCTGGATGAGGGGAGGGGGGTACAGCTGAAATAGCAATGACTTAAGTTTTCACCCCAATGTCCAACATCAGATAAAACCCCCAATGTACTAATATGCACATGGATTGGGTTACACATCAATGGCTATTCACAAGACGGCCTCAAATCCTTCTAGAAATTGACCACAGAGAAAGAGTCCTCACAAAAGATCCCTTCTCTTAACATCGAAAATATCTCAAGACAAAAATCACCTTCCCCAACCAATGTTTGCCTAGCTTTGCCTTGAGGCCCCACCCCCACCACCCCACCACCCCCACCACCCCACCACCATACCAATCCCCAGCATGTGAAAGTAAAAAAATATTAAAAAGGGAAAACTCGGTTGAAATTACACAGAGACAGTAATATGGCTCTGAACCTTAGTATTAGGCTGCTTGGCTACGCTACAGGCCTCAACCAGGGAATAGTGATACACTCCTGAATGATGCAATGTGCGTAGGTGTGTGTGTGTGTGTGTGTGTGTGTTGTGTGTTTGTGTCAGTGTACATGCTTTGCAGGATAAATATAGTGTCCTACGTAAATGGGATATCCAGAAGCCCTTTTCTTCCCGAGACAACATTCTCACGGCTTTCCTGGGAAAAAGTATGAAGTGGAGGAGAGGAAGACGAAGAGAGGACAGAACTGAGAAAGGGCTTAGGGAGAAGAGGAATGACAGGAACCCTGGCCTTGGTGGCCCACTCATGAAATAAGCAAGGGAAGCCCGAGTGTTATCCGACACACACACACACACAAAAAAATACATACACATTTCAACACACACACACACACACACACACACACGACCTGGTTACACAAAATAACCATTGACTATCCATCACTATTGGCCTAACGCATGGAAAATGCGCTTCAGATATTAGCCAGATTTTTCTTTGGTGTGCACATGCAAGCCAGTGCCTGTGCATTTTAAAATTTGAGGTCGAGTCCCGACTAAATAGAACTGCAGTGGATAAGTTCCATTATGTACACACCGACTGCACTCCTTTCCAAGTGTGTTTTGGAATTAGCGGGATAAGCTCTCTTTATCTTCAATTACAGGTCTCTCTGGTGAATGATTGGCAGTCGGGTTAGTTTCCATTTCACCATGGGACTTCAGGAGATTGATCGCCGCCCGACCGCCCGCCGCAAAGACGTCACGGACTGTGTGTTTCCTGGAGGGCCCAGAAGAACCCTGGCCTTTCGGATCATTTTGCCCTCTGGAAAAACACTGGACGGGAGAGAGGTGGAGGAGAGAAGACAGCAGAGTTCTGAGAAGAGGTCAAAGAGGGAAAGCAAGAGAAACAGGCGGTAAGGAGAGATGTGCAACAGGTCATACAGTAGGCCTGCTGAGGGGGCAGTTGTCCGCTTGGAGCTGAACAGGCTGTGTGGTTTGTCCTTAAATGTGTGGCTAAAAATACAGATAGGAAAATGGAGGTTACACAGATGGAGAGTCCAACTGCCTCGGCACTTAGCGGAACGGCAGCAGGGGCTCTGAGCCCGGCTTTCTCACCGGTGTAGGTTTTCAGGACTTGGCGCTCATCAACATATCATCTCCCTCTTCCTGGTCTTTGTATTCATGACGTTGAAGAAGGTAAATAAACACAGAAGGACTACGTGAAGTTCCAAAAAAGCTGCGCCGATTCCAAATCAGTGTTTTTGTTCATTTCCTATTGTTGTATGTAAACCCACCACCCAGCCATTGACCGACCCACCCACCCACACCTCTTCTTCTTATGCTGACCTGGCAACTTTAGGAAATCAAAAACCTAGAAAATCTGACTGAAGTTCCCTGCTTTAGACCCCACACCTCGACAGAAACATCTAGAAAACGTGACTGAAGGGCAGCCGAACCGAGTGTAGGCCCATTTGCTTTTCATGGTAAGCTGGCTGATTTCACAGTAGGTCTCCCAGTCAAGCACCCGGTGACAATGGCCCCCACACGACCACTGCCAAGAAAACACACCTTGCCGGCCGGAGCTGGAAAGGTAACTCCAGTCAAGATTCCATTTTGACGGAGTGGAGGGTAATATAATACAGTAGGTGATGTTCTCTGAGGAAATCACTCGAGCGCCAGCGAGCCTGATGGCCACACCGCTCTCTGAGTTCTGCTCTGACGACTCATAGTGACTCATGAAGAAAGACTGACTGACGCGAAGATGCATCATTTGTTTTCATTGCTTATTTTGGACTCCTATTTTAGGAGGGGTAGTTATTGTCAGGGCATCTGTTTAGCAGACATAAATGCCTTTGAGTAAGACGAAGTCAAATATGTTCGTACGGCAACTGCGTGAGATGAAGCCAAGCGGTGACGACGCGATTGATCGGAAATGCACAGACCGCCACTTGCCCTGGTAATGTATCACCGGGCTATGACTTTGTTAGTCATCTAAAATCCTTCACTAACCGACTTCTCCAAACACATAGAAAGAGAAAATCCAAGATCACTTCCCAGTGACCTAACTTTAGAAGAAAAGGTTGAGCACACGGCACAGGAAAATGAGCAAAGACTAATAAGAAAGAGGCTAGGACCAGCAGCTTACTGTGGAGGCCAACACCATTGCGATATTTACCCAGGCTTACAAATCACTTTAACTGCAGTGTGAAGTGATATAAAACACAGAAGTGAGGAAGAAGGCTGCAATTATTTAGCCACGGTGCAAATTGGGCCTGGATACCCACAGCGGTTGGCGAACCAGCCAGTAAGCAGAGAGACTGGCACGAGACCATGAACTGTATTGTGGTCTCCCTGGGGCCTGGGCATCCAGCGCGGCTCACTATACCACCAGCTGGCTGGCTCCTCCATCTGAGTCGGTACGTCGGGGAGCCCAGGGCATCCCAGGACATGATTTAACACCAAGACAAAGCCCAGCCAAGGGAGCTCAGTGAATGTTGCGCCGCGGCGGTTTGAAGTGTATCAGAACACTCAACCACGCAAACACACACGCGCCGGCATAGGACCGGTGACAGGATGTCAACCGTTGAAAGATGAGGTTGTGAAAGGGTCTGTGTGTTGAGGAACGTTGACAGAGGTGACAGACTGGTTGAGACATGTTTGGATTGTAAGTGTCTCTGTGAGTACACAATAGTAAATGTTCAAGCTGTGCACTCCAGATTGCCAAATCAGCCAGTAGATGAACTGAAACACATTCCAGAACACATTCCCTCTTTTTTTTTTCTGTAGTTTCCTCAATGTACACACTACGCCATCAGAACAATATATGCGCATGTTGTCTTGCTTTTAGCCACTTTAAGGGAGATGGGAAACCTTACTGGATTTGTATTATATCAATACATTTTTTATCATATATTTGTGACCACGTATATGATGGGATACTCCAATTATGTGATCCTGCATTAATTTTTCACATTCATATTTATAAGTAAATGATCGACATGGCTTTGTTGTAGTATTCAGTGATTTTGACAGTTTTTGTTGGAACTATAATTAAACTGCCTAGCATGATCTAATAAAAAAGATCTGTAAATTGCAAAATCAAATCCCAATGTAGGATTGAAAGACTTTGGGAATTGCAATATTTATTGGCAAGTAGGTACAGTGATCTCATATTACAAAACACATGAAGACTGTCCTTGGCCTTGAACTCTTACTGTGTTGTGTCATTTCCAGCTCTGTCGAACTGCGACGGCAATGGGAAGATGGCGTTAATTTCCTCGTAACCACATGAAGGCCGCCATCTTCAAAGTCTGCCTGCTCTGCAGACGCACTGGGCACTTCGCTTTTAAACAGACCTGAATTTAAATTAAATTAATTTATTTTGAACACATTATCCATGCGATACTGTGAACATCAAGCCCAATGGAACAAATGGAAAACTCAGAAGGGTGTGAACTCCACACACGTTTTACATTAGTACGACTGAAGCCATCGGCCACGCGGTGGATATGGAGGCGTGGACAGCGCGTGGTTTGAACGGGTAAATATGGAGGCTGATGCGTTCCGCTGCAGTGCCGCTACAGAGGGATACAGCGCGGGCTTAAGGAAAAAGAATGGCGGTTCTACGTCGCCATGCAGTTAGTCAAGGGGGAAACACTACACGTGTTAACGTGCTCCCCTAAACCACACTGTGTCTATTCACTCCAGAAGACAACACCACGTTTAATACATCCATACACGGCACAACACTATGGTGAGATTCGGGGGCCCACTGTAATACATTGGCTATGACTTTCACTCCCCAGGCCGTAGTTCTGACCCAGGGAGGGCGGTCGCTAGTTCAACGGTGCTCTGACATTGATTAATAGCCTGCTTCCCAGTAGGCCAACAGACAGCTCAATCTCCAGCACAGTAACTTCAATACCGAGCTTGAGAAAACCGGCAAGGTGTCAACTACGACCCAGTCTCTCAACTGTTAAATTACTTCAAACTTTACAACTTGATAAGGGAAATCCTAAATAAGTATTCTTCAGCTCTCGGAGACCGGAAATTTACAAGATGCCTTGTTTTCAAAAAGGAAATTAGCGAAAGATGATCTAATGTGGCATTGTATTCAAAAGGGTACCAGCTTTTTTGTTAACTTACCAGCCATCTGTCAGACAAATCTTACAACCTGCCCTTTCCTGTTCCTATGATTCCCGAGCCTAAGAAATAAAGCATTCTGCAATTCTTGTCCTCTCTTTAACACCTAAATGGTTGGAATCATGGACACCGACACTGACAAGACTCAAAAGCAGGTTCTGGTTAGTGGTAAATAATCACGGCACAGAGACAAGTCGCGGGCAGGCAGGGTTCGGTACACAGTAGGCATGAACGGCAAAGCAGGCAAGGAGTGAGCAGGAGGAGGTCGAGGCAGGCTGAAGTCAGTACACAGGAGGCCTGTGGAAAAGCAAGGCTAGTGACAAGGCACGAGAAACAAAGGAAGGCAGGGACGACTCAGGGAAACCGCAAGACGAACTGGCAACTGAAACAAACAGAGAGAACAGGTTCAGTAGGCAGGGATAACGAGGAGATGGGAGACACCTGGTGGGGATGAGACAAGACAACACAGGTGAGTGCAATGAAAGGGTGGATGCTGGTCAGGGTGTGACACACACCTATTTGTAACTCCTGTGACCGCAATGAAACCCCATGCATCTGAAACAGCCAATCAAAGTGTTATTTATACAGTCTACGGCTGAGGTAAACGGACCGACGAATCTGGCACTCACCACCGTTATGGTATGAGTGGCGCTGAAACAAACCTCCCCTCCTCGGATAGCAGCACACAGATGCCCCACCAAAGAAGAAAAACAGACCTGCCGTGTGTGTGTGTGTGTGTGTGTGTGTGTGTGTCTGGACAAAACACAGCTTTTCAGCCACCCAACAGAAGACTAATCCAAAACACAAAAGTCCTGCATTTAGCAGGATGTATGGTGCAGGCTACCACAGCACACTGCAAAATAATTCTATAAAAAATAAAGAAAATATAACTATATTTGAGAAGATATTTGTTTCAAATAAGTGCAATAACCTGCCAATGGCACAAGACAAATTACTTGACATTAAAGGCTTATTTTCTAAAACCAAGCTGTTATCGAATACAACCCCAATCCCCCTGTTCCAGTCTGGTTTTCTTGTTTTTTTGTCTAATGAAATATACCCACTGTAGCTAACTAATGTCCTCAGGGAGCGCTGAGCAACCTTACTTTGCGGTTCATTTCCTTCAGGTCCACTAAAGTCGATCTTAGCCACAGTCCTGGGGCTAGCTCTTAGCTCCACCGTGGGGCCCTGGTCCTTGCTCCACCATGGGGTCACTACTCTACTCTGAGGCCTAGTCACTTAATGTAGATCTAATATGACAGATCAGCTCTCCAAGGAGCAGTGTGTTCCACTCCTCAATTCTGTCAGTTTTTGTTCAAAATTATTATGATATAAAATCACCACACGGCACCAGGGACAAGGCAGGGTAGCGTAGGTCAAGAGAGTTGGGCCAGTGAAAAGAATTGCTGGTTCTAATCCAGAAGATGACAAGTTGGAAAGCTGTTGTCTTGTTCCTGAGCATCACAGTTTATCCTAACTGTTACAATGGTGTTGCTGAAATTAAGAATATATTCCTACCTGATATTTAAATGGTAAAATAATGGTAAATTAAATTATAAACAGTCTCCGCAATTGTTTTTGTCAGGTCCCCAGTAAGAAAAAAACTATTTCTGGTTTAGGGGTAACAAATGGCATAACGTTATAATAGGGGTTGCTTCTTGGAATAGGGAATGTTGATATCTGGGTTAGGGTTAGATCTCAAATCCCCACAGCAATAAAAAAAAACGTGTGTTTGGGTGTCTAGATTGTCTTGTTAGTGTGTGCGCATTTAACTCGGGAATGACCTAAGTCATTGACACAAGATCATAAACACCTACCTAAACCACAAGCCAAACATGGGAGAGAGAGTTGAGAGAGTGTTGAGAGAGAGTGTTGAATTCCACAATCCCACAAACTTCATAGATAAAGCAACACTGTAACGACTCATTACCAACACTGGGGAGAGAAAATCAACAAGGAGTCCAAGTCCCACTCAGTTTGTATACACCAGGCCTGGACTCATTGGGAATGGAAAGACTGACAGGGGCCAAATGCTTTCTGAGCCAATTCATCCAATCCAGCATGTGTAGGACTGCTGATCCAGGGCAAAGTGCAACCTGATATTCCCTAACAGTGTATTTGAGGGAGGGAGACACAGACACATCAAATCTAATAGTTTGGCACTTTGAGCACCTCTTGTTTTGCTCCACTTTTGTGGGTTCCATCTAAATCTGGAAAAAAACACACACAGAAAGAAGTACATTTTTTAATGAGCTTTCATGTCTCGTTTGATTAATGTGATCAATAAAATATATTTGAAACAAGTATACTGATGGACAAGATATGGTCTCTAGTTTAATTACCAAGGATGCCCCTCTGAACAATATTTGCAAACACATGAAACATACTGTTCGTGTAACAAAAAAACATTAGGGGGTAGCAATTATGTACAGCCTTTAAACCAAGGATGCGGTTGAAACAATTCCAAATGATTACAGCCCAGTGACAAATAAAGATTTACTCATGTGGGCTGAGGTCTTATTCCCCAGTAAACACACCAATGAGTCCAGAGCCGTGCCCATCGCCCCATCTGGAGAATAGGGTGTGGGTTAAGAGACAACCGAAAAGAGTCAGAGTTTGGGTCGAGGCAGTTGCTCACATTTGTGTGCAGAAGATATGTATTGCGGTCTCCATACAAAGTATTATTTGGAGTGCTGTTGATAAGTCCAAAAGACATTCAAACCCAGTCCACATACGTCTACAATTTCTCATCTTGAAATTGTATTTGCTGCTACAAAAGCGAGCAGCAACCGTATATTAGTGAGCAAGGTGTTATTTCAGACCCAACAAAGGAAGGCACCTTGTGTGGTTCAGCCTCCGTCATCTTGGCTCCAGGTGTTGCCCACGTGCTGTGCACTGGGCTTAATTAACTGGACCCAGTGCTGCTAGCGCGCTAATGAGCCATCCGCTCCCAAACAACACACACATGTTGCAGTCAAAGCTGAGCTGCTAGGGAATGCTGCCTCAGTCTTTACTGTGCCAGCTGGCACGCATGCATGCACGCACGCACGCACACAAACGCATGCACGCATTTCCCTTGCCTATATTTTCCAAAAGATCACTTCACCACCATAAGCTCACCAAAAAACACACACAGGCGCGCAAGACACAGACAGACAGACAGACAGACAGACAAAGACAATCACACACACACACACACACACACACACACACACACACACACACACACACACAAACTTTGTACAGCTAACCTCATGGGGACCAGAAAATAGAAATTACATGCTCCCTTGACCTAATCTTAACCCTAAACCCAACCCTAACCTTAACCCTTACCCTAATCCTAACCTTAACCTAACTCTAACTCTAAATCTAACCCTAATAAAGTAACATTTATGCCTAAACTTTACCTAGGTGTAATGCCTAACCTTAACCCTAAACTTAACCAACAATGCCTGGACCTTGACGAAACCCTCATTCTAACTCTAGTATTAATTGTAAGTTTGACCCTAAACCTAAACCCTGAGCCAGAAATTGACTTTTGCCTCATGGGGACCGGCAAAAGGTCCCCATGAGTCCAATTTCTTGTGGTTTTACTATACTCATGGGGACATTTGGTCACACACACACACACACACAGACACACACACACACACACACACACACACACACACACACCTTTGTTCATCATCTTGAGTTGCTGGAATCCTTTCAACCCTTCCTTTTGAATCTCCTGCACTCCAATCTGTCACCTCCCTCTCAAACAGAGCTTCTCCCTCCAGAGACCAGGCACCTCCCATAGTCATTGGCCGATTAGCTCATCGCCCAGCAAACAGATTTCTAACTGTCACACAGACACATACAACCTAACAGACATACACACAAACCAACATACAATCGTGAATTACGTCATTAAAAAAATCACACACACACACTAACAAAATGGCCGTGCCTGAAAGGTGGCTCAAAATGACCACAAAAGCAGATTAAGGAATGTTCTCTACTTAATTCTAAGGAAGGAACGGGGGACAGAAAAAATGAATTAAATAAAAACCTGTCATAGAATCTAGATGAATTAGCACCCAAAACAAGTTCCTGCATATGGAGATGAATGGAAAAAATATGATATTATGGTATTACGCAGCTCTGTCCAATAGCTATTTAGGACAGTCAAATCCCATCCAGTCATTAGAATGCATTCCTTCCATGAAAGCTAGATATTGTAAAAACAACTGACACGAAAGGATTGGCAGTTGACAAGTCTGGTTCCAAGTGGCACCCTATATTCATTACATTACACTGCTTTCCTTCCTTCATAGAATCATGTGCCACTTGTAACAAGAGTACAGGACCCGGGCAAACATAGGGTCCTATGTAAGAAATAGTGTGCCTTTTGTGACACAGTAGTTAGTAGTGTAGAGAGCTACAGCAGATGGAGTGCAGGGAAGTAGGAAGAGAAGAAGGTTTGAGAGGAGGAGGGGTGAGGGGAATGAATGGGACATCTGGGTAGAGTTACTTGTTAGCCATTAGCGGGTGCCACTAGACCCAGTCTTGGGCCACATGGAGAGAGACAGAGATAGGGCCACAGACAAGATGCAGCAGGGGTCATGGAAAAAAAGAGAGACAAAGATGGGATAAAGAGACCAGAGTGGGGAAGAGGTAGAGCGCATACAGAGAATGAGAGCAAAACAAAAAAAAATTGTTATGAATTATGAGTGCAGATATATTACAACTAAATGCTTGAAATGCTTCAAAGGCCATAACCGCAGATATATTACAACTAAATGCTTGAAATGCTACAAAGGCCTAAACCTCATAATATCGAGTGATTTTTCAGTTAGAATTGCAGCATGGTTCAAATAACCATCTAAATCATGTCAGATGCAAAATTATATAGTGGTGGGGGGTGGTTTTAAATGTGGGCATCAATCCCAAGGGTCAGTAATGGAGATACTAGTTCAGATTAAGGTGACCTATTCAAGAACAGTTAGTCTTATATAATATAGAGTTCACTCATCATTTGTCTAAAACAGGACACAAACCAAAGTCCAGGATGAATGTGATGAGGATGTACTGGAGTGATAAAACTCGAGCCCAATGCATGCCTTTTCATTCAAATACCATTATTAGATTGTTATTAATAAATGTTTTTACTCAAGTCGGTTCCCTTAGAAAGGTCTAAACAGTCTCACACTGTTATTTCCTTCCACAAAATTGGGGTTTTCTCACACAAAGTTTCTGTCTGCGCTGCCAAAGAATGAGACGTTGATACTTCCCGGAGAATAAAGTATTTAGAGTTAAAGACAGTGTAACAATAACACAGAGCATTATCACATCAACATTGTGTAACACCAAATACAACATCCATAAAGTACAAAATGAGAAATGTCCAAGAAAATGTAATCGTTAGTACTCATAGCTTACACAGCTTCCTCATTAAACAAGCCATCATTTACCCCAGAACCAGAAACCCAAGTCAACAGATTTCCACAGTGGTTTTTAATACACCCAGTCACGCTGTTCACTGGAAAAGTGCTGCCATTGGTGAATTTCAATTCAAAATTAGTTTGATGGTTTGTTACAAAAGCAAACGGTCACTTTGAACATGTTACTGTCTGATTATAATTCCTCTTCTACCCTATGGTAAGACCTATATCACACCTAGCCAGACACGGGGTTCTCCATTTTTACCTCAGATTCCTTCTGAATTATAGGCTCCCTATAATACTGATGTTGAACCAGATACCACAGAAGGGCAGTCAATGCACAATTCTGCACAGTACAATTCGGCGGAATGAAGCAACATTCCAAAGACGTTGATTATGAGTATGGCGCAAATGTGCATCGGTCTAGAAAAGGCCGTCCTCAAATATTAGTCAGGGAGGCCACCAAGAGGCTGATGGCAACGCTAATGGACATATAGTCTTCTGAGGCTGTTGCTGGGAGACACTACGCATACTGCAACACTGGCCCGGGTGCTTCACAAACATGACCTTTACGGGGAGTCACAAAAAGCAAACAACACAGACCAAAACAGAGCTAGAAATAGCAAGTTAACATGTGGGGGACACTGAGACAACGTGGAAGAGGTTTCTATAGTATGATGAGGGAAGATTCATCATCCATCAGAACAATGGCACTCATTAACAAACCCTTCTCAGAAATGATCTCAGATTCATGCGTGGGGAGAGACGTATGATCATCTCAAAGTGGGATTTACAAAACTGCACCTCTTCAAAATGAGTGTGAATGTCATCCCAGATTGATAAATTCACCCGTGGATGAGAGAACGCGCTGCACCGGTCCATATTCACATAAGACACACCCGTAATTGTTCTTTTTTTACGTCGGTTCACACGGTCTCCTTGAGGATTATCATAAGGATACGACAGAGATAAGATTGATAAAAGCAGCTTTGTCGGTGAAATGATCGTACAATAAATTTAAGATCCAAGTTGTTTGTATGCACATTTCAGAAATGAGGGCCAATGACCCCAAACATATGGTCAAAGCAAACCTGGAGTGGCTAAAAAACGAAAAGTCAATGACAGGAGTGGCCCAGATCTCAATCCAATTAAAATATGTATAAAGAGGTAAACATCTGTTCACAAAATGTCCCCTTCTATGTTACATTGCATGAGAAATTCAGAAAAATAATGGGCAAAAATGTATGTGTTAAATGTGGATAGCTGGCAGAGACCAAATATTGACTAAAGGAATGCAATGAATAATTTTAGTTATGGACAGGGGCATGTTTAATACTGTGTCACATCTCTTCTGTTAACAGCATCCTGTTTGGGAACTGAGGAGACCAATTGCAGTAGTTTTGAAAGTCAAATGTTTTTCCATTCTTGCTTTATATAGGATAGCAGCTGCTCAAATGTTTGGGGTCTCCTTTTTCATATTGTTCATTTCCTAATGCGCTAAATGGGTTCAATGGGTGACAGGTTGGGACTGCAGGAAGGCCAGTTTAGCACCCGGACTCTTTTACTGTGAAGCCTAATGCTGTTGTAATACGTGCTGAATGTGGTTTGGCATTGTCTTGCTGAAACAAGCAAGGCCTTCACGGAAAACGACTTCATCTGGATGGCAGCATATGTTGTTCCAAAACCTGTACATATTGTTCAACATTAATGGTGCCTTCACAGATGTGCAAATCACCCATGCCATGGGCACTAACGTTTTCTGGAAAACCATCCTATTTATCATACTGTGGTAGACAGTCAGAAGACCTATAGGTGTTGCTGTAAGCCCATTGTGGTCAGGGACCCTAGATCAAACAGGCGTTGAAGTTCAGTAGACAGGGGCCGTGCAATGAAGACTTCTTCTGTGCCCTTTACATTGACATGATGGCGGATGAAAGCGGGGCTCCAGGTTGCATACATGCCTCATCCATCGGCCCTAAGGAAAGATCTCCCCCCCCCCCCCTCTTATTCTAGCTTCTTCGCACAAGCCTGTTTACACTAATTCACTATATACTCCTTCACAATACTAGAAGCCTGACTCTGTTACAGCAGTCAGTCACAGAGCCTCATTGTCTTACCTGCCAGAGTCCACACTGCCTGCCTGGAAGCTAGCTCACCATACCACGAGTTGGAGTAGACTTACAGTAATGAGAAATAAGAGTCTGAGAGAACAGCGATCCATGCACACATACAGATGCACACGCGCACACGCACGCGCACGCGCACACCAAGTCTGGCTGTTTAAAGCGTAGGGGACACTGGACGGCTGTGTTTTCGCCCCTTCGCGCTGCCCGCCGTGTACCTCCCTCTCTCCCGCTCGCTCGCTCGCTCACTCTTTGTCCATAAACCGTTCCAGGCCCTCTCTAATTTCACCCAAATCAGCGGTCCAAGCCCAAATAGAGGAATCTGGCCCCAGAGAATCCAGAGAAACGATTCCCGTTCCTGTCTCCCTCCTCTCCTTTTCCAATGCCAGAGACCGCAGAACTCTGTGTCTGCAGCTAGCACCGGCCCAAAAGTATGAAGAGTATTTTCAGCTCTGTAATTTGCAGCACACACATTATGCACACACACGCGTGCACCCTTGGAATGGGAGGCAAACGCACACAGAGGCATGTGCACCAAACCTATGTTGCACCTTGTACATTGGAGTAACTTGAAGCAGTCCTGAAGCAGATTTTGTGATGTGGCAGATGCCTCTCTTGGGAGATGGAAGGAGACTCAGTAGGTAGACGCCTGTTGGGAAGGGAGACTAGGCAGCCATTTTGGAAATCAATGGAGAAAGCACAAAGCCGTTAGAAATATTGGAAAGGAAGGCCAACCTGGGATTGAGATTCAAGCCAATCAAGCCAATGTTTCTGTGATAAAGTGGAAGGATAAAATCATTTTTCCACAGCAAGTTTCAGCAATGAGTTTCTAAACAACGACAAACATGCAGTGATGACAGATTCTGTTTCAGTGCAGCTCCTCCTTTCCAAGGCATGAATTACCCAGCACTGTCTTTTCCCATAAAAATTATCACAGCTACAATTATTGTCTATATTTACCCCACCTGCCTAAAAGAGGACATGATGGTGTCCATCCTAACCTTAGTCATAACTATGCCAAAACGGAACCTTGTCACTGCGGCCATTTTGGAAAGCAGAGAGATGATGAGCGAACTTGGAGGTATAGATAGCATTTGGGTGGAACCTAACCTAGCCTGGTCATCCCATGCTGTTTCAGCAGAATCACTTTTTCTACACTAACACTGTAGATAAGCGTTCTCCAAACTTTTCTAGAATGAAACAAGTATAGCTTTCAAACGGGCACATTCTTCTCCTTTCCTCTCCACAGCAACTTAACCAGGTTCTTAGAGTAAAATTAAATATTTTTTAAAATGTTAATAAACAACTAAGAGATCCCTAAAAAGTATATTGGTGCTATACGGTTGCTGTATATTGCATCGTAAAGTTAGCAAAAATGATGAACAATATATGCAAATGGTACACATCTGCCAGGTAAGCCTATGGTGCAGTTATGAGAAGGTTTTGATGTTTACATTATTTCTGTCAACCCACAAAACAGTCAATATTACCCTGGTTACACATGAGGCAAGAGATGAACTGACGCACCACACAGAGATGGGCAGACTTCTGGAAAGTATTCAAGAGATACTATGGCTTTTGAAGCAAATAACGGTTAGACAAGGATGGGGTAATATCACTGACTTCATTAAATGGTGGTTGGGAGCTTGCAGTCCCTGACACTTGTGAGAAATGCAGGATGGTAGATTTGGTTCACAAACTATGTCCCCAATCTGGCTGTGCGATCTTGCCAATGAATATGGTCATTGTCATGGAAAACAACCATAAGGAGTTCACTTAAACAGTAGCAGGTTTTAGTATCCAGGTTAGAGTTGAACCAGAACATGGTCCAAATTATTGTCCCAACTACAGCATCCAGGTTTGGTTAGTGCAGAGGTGAGAAAAGCATTAACATCCCTCTACAATACTTAGCCCTGAATGGTATTGCCACTGAATGGCCGTTGAACAACAGCATGCTTTGTTTTCTGAAGAGAGAAGAGTTATTCACTTCTCACCTCCTTCAGAGGAAAACATCCTCCCTTTAAAAGTTACCAGCTTTCCTCCAGACCAGGATTCAATTGTATTTGTAATCATTTCGAATGCTATATTATATGCTTGGCTATGACAAGGGCATTGAGGGGCGGGGGGTGGGTCTGGACAGGGAGATCGGAGGTTAGTAATGCTGTGTGGGGTTTTGGAGGGGTTGAAAGGGAGACGGTCTGGAGGATGTGGGAGGAACTGGGGGGAAACTGGGGGGACTGGGGCCGATTAGTGAAGGGGCTGAAAAAAGGTTCAGTCTGTTTTGTTCCCTATGGGAGTTATTAACATGTCATTACACTTTGTGGTCGTTTTCTTCCACGTAAGATATTGACAGAGTATGAAAACGTACGTAGCACTTCGGTAGGTGCAGGATAATTCCCTGAATGTAGAAGATTTTTAACATACATTATTATCATTGCTGAAATTGTAGCCCTTTGTTTAGAAATGTTCTCTTACCTGTTATTTGTTTTATACAGCTCCGGAAAAGGAAGGTTTTGAGTGAGGAACAGAAGGGATCAAATTAAGAGACCACTGCAAATTCAATGCTGCTGTTCCTAACTCAAAATGTTCCTTTTTTAACTTATTTGGAAAGGAAAGAAAAAGGTGCAGTGATCTCTTATTTTTTTCAGAGCTCTCTATATTTATAGGCATTTTATGCTTTAATACACAGGAAAGTCGGGAGCGATTTTGTTTTTTTACGGCTGGTTGAAACCCATGTAGCAGCAGTACATGTGGAACAGAAGCAGTGGTCTAGACCACTGGATAAGTCTAGACCACTGGATCAGCCTAGACCACTGGATCAGCCTAGACCACACCTTTCACATTGTTGAGGAAACACCAAACATCCTCAGTCACTGTTTGCACAAATTAGATTTTGCTTTGATATAAACACATTGAACATTATTTACGTGCACAATCGAGCATGCTTGGCTTACTGCGCCAATAGACGTATCCCAAAAATATTAAACCCAGCCTGTTTGGCACACTCCAGGCAGGCAAGGGTAAATGTGAAAGATCACAAACAGTGGTCGAACCCAGGGCGGCTTCCCTCAGATACTCAGCACAGGATTGCGGTGCAGAGCTCTGTGGTCGCACTTGATGAGGACAAACTGGTTCAGTCTCGCATGAAGATAAAAACAGTTATCTATGAGGTTAGAGACATAAACTACGCACAAAAGTTTAGACCGTTTTTCGACCCGACCCATACTGTTTACACTGTGGCCTCGCCAGCGAGTCGCTCCCACCAAATCACGATGGAGCAGATGGAATTGTAGCATTGCGAAGTTGGAAGAAAAGACAATCATGACAAGACAGGCAATCAGCAGGAATGTGAGGCCCGCTCCTTAATTAGAAAAATGACATGGCACCTCAGCCCGCCATTTAAGCTGTGTTAGGGCGAGATGGAACCAACATAGCAGCAGACTACAGACTACTTCATCTGTCGTGTTATTTTTCATGAATCCATGGCTACTTATAAAAATGAAGGCAGTTAGTGTTCAGACCCACAGGTAGACAGTCCACTCTGACGCTTTCATGCCTGCATATCATTCATTTGAAATACCGCAAAAATTATCAGTGGCATTCAAGGGGAAAACCGCAGTCGGAAACCAAAGCCTTTCAGATCATGAGTGTTAACTGTAATCTAATGCCTTTGTATACATTAAAAGCTTCACACCCTAAATCTGGCCCAATTACCGGGCTCATCTGGTTGTGTCTATTTTCTACATGGCACTCTACATCTGATTAGAGCTCTATTGACATGGTGAGATGGGCACTTTAAAAGGAAAGAGGTGCCATTTGTGCAGTGTGTTGGGATGAACAACCGCTCCATCTGTTAAAATCATCTCTACAAACCACTGTGGCGTTGGTGAGAGTTCTTTCCACATTCACCAGTGAGACTACAGCAGAGCAAGCATGTCCTCTGATTAATATCTATGTTTCTATCCAGACCTAGACCCAAAACACACCCAGCAACGTGCATTGAAATTCTATTAACAAGTGACAGGGAGCAAAAGGCATTGACGACATATTGTAGTTAGAGTGTGTAAAGGGCTATAGACTGGACGCTAGCTGACTCAGGCCTCCTCTGACCGTCCTCAGTCCTCTGACCAGCCCAGATGTGCAGGGTGAGGGAGGTTGGTACAAACTCGTGTAATGAGAGGGGAAGCAGAGAGCCCAGTAGGCTAGGCTGGAATGAACAACCTCTGTTAAGAGCATCAAGCCACACAGGGTTCAGCGTGCGTCTATATTAGGGTTTGTCTGTTACTCATGTAACATGGTATTTAGAGATTCACTAAACAGATTTTTCCAATACTGATGAAACAATTGTTTTCCTTTATCAATTTAAATAATGGCAGACACTTTAAAAAGCCCTGACACATTTTAACACATGATGTTGTACTTAGGATTTTGTATATCATGAGTTTATTTAAAGTATGAAACAGCATATTTGGCCTTGAATTGATAAATGTGATTGCCCCACATAGGATGCATTTAAAAAAATGCTGTCTTTTGGTATTAGATGACCTGCACCTGAGACAAAATGTAATTTCCAGGTTGTGATTTATTGAAAATTTCACCACAGACCAGTATGGCAATTTTTATAAATGACAGCTTTTCTCTTTTGGCTACCCTTGGTCTCATTACCAGGCAGCGTATTGAAAAGGGAGTGCAAACTTATTACTTTAAAAAAAAATAACGTTACCACAATCAATTGAAAGATTAGTCAAGTTTCAAGTCTCGAAGAATATAACATCATTGTGTGTATAAAAAATTACATTCTCAGCAGGCATTTTAGAAGCCAGTCCCTTCATTGCATCAAGATGAATGGTTTTGACCACTCAAGGTAACAGGCTAATTCCTTTTGCATGCACATCATAGCCTCTAGCAACCACCTTTGCTAATTTTAGATCCTTATTTTGGTCCTGCAGAGACCAACCTCGGACCGAGTGGAATGCTAAACAAACTCCACAAATGGTTTGGTTCCCCTCCACATGGACACCAAAACTTTCCAACCCTTTTGTGAATATATATTACAAGTTGAGTTAGTCTTTACAGTTGGATCCTAAACGATAATTCCCAGTATAAGACAGAATTATATTAAAGTTGGAGCGGAACACTGATGGCTAACTTTAAGTTAATACCCCTTCATATACAATACGTTAGGACTTTGTTTTCAAACAGGTTGGTTGCGGCCCAAATTTGGATCACAGAAGATATAACATAGTTCACAAAAGAAAAAAGGTTGTGCTGATTAAGTGTCAGAGCAGAGCTGGCCAAGAAGAGCCAATGTCTCTTACTGACTGACTGACTGACTGACTCCCCCTTGTTAAATAGCTTAGTTAGAGAAGCGGTCCTGTAAACTTTAGGTCCCGCATTCAGATCTCCTCACAGGCAAAGCAACATACGCATTATGAATTATTCATAATGTACGAAAACTTTTCTGTCTGAAACCTTCAGTACCTACATTATGGTTTACAGTTATATTGTGACTGTTTCTGGTGGGTTTTTGAAGTACGCATCCGAACATGTGTTTTGGGTCAGGATATTCAAACTCATTAGCTGGCTACAACATAGAGTAGTTACATTATAGTAAGCCTTAACTAAAACTTTATACAGTTTCTATTGCGGGCCAGCTGAACTTGGCTTGTCTGGTTTCAAAATGGCATTGGCTAAAATTTTCTAAAAAAGAGAGCCGTCATATTTACCTGGCAACTGGATGCCATGTGCATAGTTCAACATTTAACGACATGACAAAATCAAAGACTAACTACTTTTCCATAAGAGGCAAACACAGATAGACTGCAGTTGTACTATTAAACTCAACAACACTGGTTCTAATTTTGTCGATGAACTTGTGTTTCCCATGCACAGGGTAGGTGTAAATAGAAGGATTTAGCTTCAGGGAAGAAAATATTTGGTTGCGCAATGAGTGTGATCATAGCTGGAGTAGAGCCTAACTGTATATCAGCCCACACTCCCTGAAAGCTCACCAGCTGATTAAACTCACCAGCTGAATTTCACACTGGAACGGAGAAATGATCTGAGCATATATTGCCACTAATATATCTTCTTATCATAGACAACCCATTCTAAGTAAGAACGCACCACAAGATGTTCAGACAAATACGAACTTAAGTTTGAGTCACGTTGATGTTTGAAAAAGCGAGTCCAAGCCCAAATTACTAACGATTGAGTCTTAGTCCAGTCAATAGTCCTGGACTCCAGTACAACACTCGTTGAAAAGTGTGTAAAAAAAGTATGTACTTAAGTTGGTCTCAAACAAGTGTGCTTGCAAACATTTGTGATAAAAAAATTAACAACATCTAATTGTTCAAGCATACATTGTTCATGTGTTTTCCACCAATTAACATAGTTCAACTCACATTTTGTTTAGGCCGGTTGTCCATTGTAAGAATCTAGAACTCATATGTGCAAAGTGAAAACATTTGCCAGGGTTTCGCTAAAATGGTTCTAGGCAAAATGCTTCCAGAAAAGTATGAGATTTCTAACAATGGTTAGACTGCCAAAGGCATGCAGAAATAAGACATTCTTTGTTCCTGGGTTGATTAAGCCTGGTAGAGATTAAAGGGCTTCAGTCTGACACACCTGAGGTAAATATTATATCGGGGGGGGTCAAACACATGGGAGTCAGGCCAGTCACTCTCCCACAAACCTTCGGCAAACACACAAGCAAGATCATTTACAAAATAATCCATATACAGCTTTTTCCAATTTCTCCTTGAACAGCTTGCCTGAAGCAAGTAAGAACAGAGGCCTCTGAAGTAAAATAGATTTCACCCACAGACAAGTGCACCAGTGATATTCCCTCTGGGTGTGTTCACCCGTATGGTGGGTGCTAATAGCTGGGGGGTGTTTAATCTGCTGGCTGTGGCACATCTCATTTTTCCAGCCAGTGTTTACAGATGAGAGATGGTGACTAACACAGGGACTAACTCACTAATGAAACCTCTTTAGGAGGTCCCATGGATGGCTGTCACTGACAAGTGGGAGAATATTTGCTCAACCGATGCGCGTGTAGACAAACAGCATGCACGCACGCACGCACGTACGCCTGCCCGCATACTGCATAAGAAACATTCACATGCGCATGAACACACACATACACACACAGTTACCATTAGTTCCCCTGTAGCTGCTAGCAGTGATACAGTAGTGTTGGCAGTGACATGGGGTAGATAGCCACCAACAACAACCTCAATACATCCCAGTACGGAAGTAACTAGTGGTCATCGAAGTTCACGGTCGTAACCAACTTTAACACAATCCTTTAGAATGTTCTGGACGGTTCCCACGGGTAACAAGTTTGTGTACAGAACGAACCTCCAGGACAATGGTGACTGGTATATCTTACTATGTTTATCAGAGAGACTAGAACATCCCACAATGTTTATCAGAGAGACTAGGACATCCCACCATGTTTATCACTGGGACTAGGACATCCCACCATGTTTATCACTGGGACTAGGACATCCCACCATGTTTATCAGAGAGACTAGGACATCCCACCATGTTTATCAGAGAGACTAGAACATCCCACAATGTTTATCAGAGAGACTAGGACATCCCACCATGTTTATCACTGGGACTAGGACATCCCACCATGTTTATCACTGGGACTAGGACATCCCACCATGTTTATCACTGGGACTAGGACATCCCACCATGTTTATCACTGGGACTAGAACATCCCACCATGTTTATCACTGGGACTAGGACATCCCACCATGTTTATCACTGGGACTAGGACATCCCACCATGTTTATCAGAGGGACTAGGACATCTCACCATGTCTCACCAGAATCTAGCGACTTTAACCTACACCGTCCACAGTACAAGTGGCCATCAACTTACAACCTATGCGACTTCCATCCGCGCTGACTTACATCCGTTCGCGACCAAAGTAAAAATGAATTTAATTAATAATAATAAATACTGTAAAGCAGGGGTGTCCAATCCTGGTCCGGAAGAGCTACCATCCTCTAGGTTGCTAGCTCTCCTGGATGAGCTGGATGAAAAGCTAAGCCAGGTTAGTCACAACTAGGGTTGCAGAGAACACCTACAGGATGGTAGATCTCCAGGACCAGGATTGTGCACCCCTGCTGTAAAGCAATGTATACTCCTATATGGTTGTATAAAACTTGAGAGTATGGTACTGTAACGAATCTTTGAAAACAGAGCCAAGCGAGCATAGTAAGAGAAAACGCAAACATGGCTACCGGGGACTTGAAAATATGGTTACTTTGCCTTCAGTCTGCAGGCCTTGTCCCACAATATATATTGTGGTGGACTTACGACCGGAATACGTTCCGACCGACCAGTCAGAAGTCGATTTGGTCGTGAGTTGGACGAGGAATAATACAGTGGGGAGAACAAGTATTTGATACACTGCAGATTTCAGAATCAATTGAATCAGTTGAATCCACAAGCTGACAAGGCGAAAAAATATGTGTCCTTGATCAAGGAACTTAACCTCAATTGCCGCTGTAGGTTGCTCTGGATAGAAGTGTCTGCTAAGTAGCTAAAATGTACATTTAAAATGTGAGCAAAACCATTTTTATAAAATAGCGTTAAAGTTAACTATTGTAAAATGGTGTTAACAGTTAACGATTGCAAATTCCAGTATAAAGTATTAGAGGCCTGGCTTCAGCTCCAAGAAAGAGCAGGTCTGTCAGAGCCATGGCCCAATAGACACCGTTTCTGGCCCGTGTATAATTTTGGATAAAATCCATTATATGCCTCCAATGGAATCTGTCTAAAGTAAGATAAGAGTGAGGGACTTACCTGAACAGGTGTCAGCTGGACTCTTGGGTCAAAAACTCTTAACTTCTTGTCCTAGAAAACAGACAAGATGGAAAAGTACATCTGGGTTATTTTGGAGGCAGGGGCAGGGAGGCTGCAGAACAACCATCGGAAAGAAAAAAAAAGGACGACGAATCCTTGGATTTAAAACATGCAAAAATCATGCATGGATTTGACAGGTTTTGGAACTAAATCTCTGAACATTTTGGGAGTAAGTCACAACATTATTGTGGTATTTGTAGAGGTTCTGCATGATGACAGTGACCCATAAAATCCTGAATAACTTCCCTTATCAGACATGGATATTCCAGCAGACATAGTGGGCTGTATAACAGGTTTTTCCTTACCCTGGTGCCTGAGCAGGGAAGACCATGGCCATGGCAAATACTATCTGCTGACCAAATATTGTCACTATGGGATTTGAATAGCTTTTAGTATCTTTTGCTAGACTTGCTAAATTATATAAATTATACTAAAATTGTATAATTATTAAAAAAGCACTTGCCTTATTAGCACCACAATGATTTTAGAAATCAAGCGGCATTCAAACACCAGAAAGTCCAGATGGCAATAATTATAAATGTAGTGTTGATGTAAAACAACACTAAAAGCTAATTCAATTAAATTTACTGTGACACAAGGGCAGACAGCTTCTGATAAGAGTTGAGTATTCAGCATGACAGTATGTATCAGATCAGACTAGTCCACAGAAAACCGGTATGCTGTCCTGGAAAAGGTTCTGCCTTTTCATATAATCCAATTTATTAGGATCTGATTCCAGCTCAGCACTATTAGCATAAGGGCCTGACATGTAAAGCAATAACCCAGTGACCCCTCTATGACCTTTTGTGTCCCCCTTTTTCAACCACTGCCAGCGTTCCCACATACGGCAGTAATCAGTCCAGCCAATCAGAGGGGGGAGTCTCTGAGATTGAGAGGAAATGGGGTCTAATGGGAACAGCCTGTGTCCGAGGCCTGTCCTGTGTCGGTATCTGTGTGTCAATACAACAGGGGCTCAGATATCAGGGCGAAACAATGGCAGTCTAACATGCAGCTTAATTGCAGGTAATGACAGAAACAAGCACCGACCAAACACAGACCTCCACCGAGACATAAACACACGTCACAAATCGTCAGGTCGGTGACAGTGACTGACACAAGGACTTGGGATTTTGTGTCGTGAAAAACTTAAAATGAGCCCAAAGAAAACGGGCAGGCACACAGAGTTTTCAGGGAGACCCACACAGCACATGGACAAACAGTTAAATCGAAGTTCAAGAGAGATTAATGACCGAAAGGCTTCCCTTGCTGTCCCATTAAAGCATGTGTGTGTAGTTGTCTTCTCTCCAGCAGTCCCCACATAGGATTACTGGATACACAGCACCAGTCAAAGGTCCAAACCTTTGACTGGAACTTTATATGGTGTTTCATTATTAATAACAAAATAATAAACTGGGCTTTTCCTAATTGTATTGTGCTGTGTGTGTGTGTGTGTGTGTGTGTGTGTGTGTGTGTGTGTGTGTGTGTGTGTGTGTGTGTGTGTGTGTAGCCCACCCACAGATCAGGGCGGCCTCGGCTGCGTCTCTGGGCCTCTGAGCCCTGGCTCTGGCTCGGGTCACAGACACCACAATGCCAGCCCCAGTCCAACCCAATAAGACAGAGACAACAGACAAGGAAAGCATTCCCAGGACAGGATCTCCAGGCTAGTGTGAACTATCAGGCAAGTGGACAGATCCCTAGTTACACAGGCTATAGCCTTTATTGACCTAAACACACACACACGCACACGCGCACACACGCACACACGCACGCCTATTGGATGCATTCCCACCTAAAGAACAAACGAAAACATCTGATGGAGGTGACGCTGTATGGCTGCACAAACACCTAGGTGAGTGTCCAGTCAAAGGCAGGTGGAAACTTACACACTCAGACAATCAAACACAGACCCTCAGAACTTCCTGCCAATAAGCCCTTCAAAACACTCATACCTTCTAATAAATGCACAGATGGGGTGCCCAGGCTCCTTCTCACACAAACACAGGGGTTAGTGTGTGTGTGTGTTTTGAGACAGCAGCTGTTTAATCAAAGTGGCAGAGGGCTCATCTCGTTCTCAGGCTGCCGTTAATGAGTTCTACCCTGCTGTAGAGCTTTATCAATACAATCACACACACACACACACACACACCCACACATTTCTAACCTCCCCTTCCCAGCCATCCATGGCAACTGCCCAGTGAAAAACACCAGTGACTGACTGCCCAGAATGTGTGACATCAAGAGGAGTTGGTTCACACACTGATAATAACTAATAACTTTATAAATTGTGAGAGAATGTGTACAGGTTTCACTATTCTTGTTGGGGGCAAAAATTCCGGCAAGAACAAGAAAACATTTCTTGTCTTAGGGGTTAGGTTAAGGACAAAAACATTTTTTGGGTTAGGATCACAATTAGGGTGTAGATTCAAGATTAAATTAGGTATAGATTTAAGGAATTGATTTAGGTATAGGTTAGGATTAGGTATTGAATTAAGATGGGGGGGTTTAAGGTTAAGGTTAGGGCTGAGATAAATTTTATTGTAAATTAAGGGCTTTGGGTTATAAGGATACTTCAGGATTTTATTATTTGTGGTAATTTTCAACTCATCCAGAGTTACACAAACTGAAAGAAAATCGTTTTTGAAAGGCAAAATGTTGCCACCTGCATAGTTTCACAAGCATAGAAAAACAAGCCTAAGTGTGTGTTGTCCTTCCAATATATTAAAGGAGTCATTTGTAAGATTTCCACCATGCAAAAGCAAATTATCTTATAAACAGCATTGGGGAAAAATTTATTTCAAAATAGTTTGTTATTGTCAGCATATTCATTATACACTCAGTAGATAAGGCATCTTCCAATGATTATTTTGCTCATGAAGTTGTGCAGTTGCCAGGGCAAAAAATTTGGAATAAAGCCTAGGCAGAAACTCAAATCAAAATAGACAGCACTTTTTGGCTACGGAGTAACATACGGGCTGATTTTGATCTGAAAAGCTAGCTGGCCATATTTTACCTCTATAAGTAATACATTGGAGGACATTTATATTGAACCAAAAATTTAATTGATTCTATTTCCATATGTATTGGAAAGAGTATAGCTAATACCAAACCGAAATTATATTTTTGGGTGGTCTCTGTAATGAGAATCCAGCTTGGCCTTCAGGATTTGGACAGAATGCACCTGTCCCCATCATTGCACCCACAGAACTCTACCAGTACAGGACTTAGGCATTACAGTAGAATCACAATTTGAGTGGTTGGTGTGACTGTTTTGGAGTACAATGACACATGGTCATGTAGAAGGCCAGAAAAAATGTCCCTAACAGAGCAAATGGCTAACATACTGCTTGTTTGTGCACACTTTTAGAGTTGACTGTCAATCAAAGCTACTCCAGCATGTGGTTTCAACAATTATGTTGGCACATTTTTTTAACATCTGCCTCACAGAGGATGAAGTATCAACTAGAGGTTATGTTTCAAATGATCATTATCATCTGGTAAGTGTCAGTTCTTTTTTTGCAGCTCACTTGCTGTTTGCTCTCTATGCAGAACTGACTGTTAAATGGTGAAAAAACACATTAACAGGAGTTATAACATCAGGCTTTACAGACCCCTATGGCTATATTATGTATACATCTAGGCGCCTAATCTGACTAGTGTTCATTTGAACTCAGCAACCCACAGTAAACATAGCAAAATCACTTGCAACAAGTGAAAGTATAGTAGTAAAATAAGCTCTTGTAATTGGACATGGTTCAGGTATTCCATTTTCTTCCATTAAGTGCCTAATGAACACAGCCTGTCATGATGAGCCTCTATCTAGTGCAGCGCACCCCCTCCCTTGTTCACCCACTTGGGGAGAGCCTAGCTCCAATTGGACACACATGTTGGCAGGGCCTATTTGCTTTAATAAGGGGGATTGGAGAGATTGGAGGGCTTATTATGTTGAAGCCCAGAAAGGACAGAACCTCTGTTGCCCAGACACTCTGATCAAGTGTCACATTTCTCCTCAGCTCAGTTTTTCCCTTTCTGTCGTTCTCTATCACACTCTCCACAATCTCACAATCTCCCTCTCTCTCTCTCTCTCTCCCTCTCTCTCTCTCTCAGGCCAGCATTAGTCCTCAAGGACGATCATCGCGTCAGGCATAATACTGGTCGGAGCACAGGCCCTGATTGAGTGACTGGTGGGCTAACTCTTTTCTGGTCACTGGGAATACAAACATGGGATATTACACCCAGCAGTCTGACACACGCAGCTGTTAAAGGCACAGTGCCGACAGAGTGTCTGTAGGTTGCGGTCCTGCTCGGCCTACAGAAAACACCAAGGGAAATGTTTTCAGAGGTTTTGCAATAGAAATTGTAAACTACCATTTCTCATAACACAAGTTGAGGAAATGTCCCGGTTTCGGGCCAAATTAAATTAGGTTTAATGACTAATGAACAAAGAAAAAACCTGCACGGTTCCCTCTCAGCTAATCTGACCATGGTACAGATGACAAACATCTGTATGAGAAGAGAAACAGAGAAAGTGTGCAAGACAGTGCGAAGGAGGAAAATGTGCCATCACGCATACCTCAAAGGCAGGAACTGTGCAGAAATGAGTTATGTTAACCCCCGCTGACGAAAAGAGCCCTCCCTACTCTCCTAGTAAAACTACAACTATTCATGAAACAATTCCACTTCTCCTCGTAAATTCCCCTCCCTCTCTATGCCTCCTTCCCATAAACCCCTAACTACCGCGCCCCTTGTACCAACTTTATAACTGTGCACACACACACACACACACACACACACACACACCACATTAACAGCACGATGGGAAAACGCTTCCAGCACTCTTAATATTAATATTTACTGACGACAGCACACAAACCTCCATGAACAGGACCGGCTGTCTCCAGGGGTCTTAAATCATCCTATCGGGGGGGGGCCTCCCAGGGGGCCTCGAGGCCCAGGTGAATATTGAGCCCCACCCCTGTGTATTTTGTTACCTCCACTATTTAGTTTGCTCAAGGCTGCAACTCCCAAAGCCTGTCGGGGAGCAGGAGGAGGAACTAAGACCCCGACAAGACCCCCGTCTCACCCCAGGAGAGGCACGGGCAGGGGGGCAGCAAAACATTGTGCAAAGGAAAACAAAAACACGCCTTGTATTATTGAACAAAACCAGGCAGTCTCCCGTTTCAGATCCCATTTTCATCCGTTTGGTGCCTAATGAACATGACCCTGGATGTGTGCAGGGGGTGGGGGTCAGAGGTCACTGGGGTTCTCAGCATGTGGGGCCTAATAGATTCCGCCTTACACGTAACAGCTATGTACAAGGACTCCGGTGCCTCGTTAAGGCCTAATTAATGACACATCCAATTTTCCATTCTGTTTTCTGTTGAAGAGAGAGAGAGAGAAGAGAGAGAACTACACCCGTCATACGGACAGGCTGGCGCAATCCTGTTCACAAGGCTGTTAGATGTTACGCTCTAAGGTTGATCGCCTCTTACCAATACCGTCTGTCTTCACTCCCACCTCAGAACTACACGTTCTCAGTTGGCATTTATCCGGATCGGTTGTTTTCCGGTGGGAAATGGGACAGAGGTAAAGTCAGGGTGTGGGACCTACACCCGGGTTTACAAGTTGCCCCCGCTGGCTCGTTAATGGAATCATCCGCTCATAAACAGGAGCTATTTAAGGGCAGACCCCGTGGCCTGGCCGGGAAACACCAACCAGGCAAATCGGGGGGGTATAGTGTTGCGTTGGCGGCATCTGGTGGGGAGATGCAGCCTCTACAGCTTTCCAACCCAAGCTGACAGACTTGACTGGGGTGGGGGAATAAAGGATGCGTTTGGAGAGGCCATTTCAGAGACCGTATTTTAATGACCATGTTAGCATTACACCGGAGCCTCATACCCCTGGACAGTACGCGGTAGCACCTTGTAAAAAGTTGGGATACAACATTCGTCCCCCGCGAGTGTGATATGAAAGAGCCATTTCAGATGCAGCTAAATCAGCTGCTAATAACACACAATGTTTCCTATTTGGACCTCTTTTCTAACCAACTCCTGTGCTATAAGGGGAAGTACTGTACATGGTAATAAATGTTCCTGTCTACGACTGACTTACCTTGCAGGACGAGGCCAGCAGGGAGCCGTCCTGTTTCCAACTCATACTCTGCAGCTGCTCACTGTGCGGCTCCAGAGCTGCAGATAGAGACACACGGGTCAAAGGTCATGGGTCAATAACTACCAATAAACGCACGTAAACAACAAAGGACAACAGGTCAGTTCAATGGAGAAGGTCAAACGAGAACAACTCACATGGATTAAAACACACAAAGAACAGAAAGGTGCCAGGATGTAAAAACAGAGGGAAGAGAGCACATAGAAAAAAAAACACAGGGAAGCACAGGACAGGCCAAGACAGAGCACACGGTGTAGAGAACGGGATGAAACAGGAGTGAGCACAGGCTGGAAAACCCAAAGCAGTACAGTTAGTTGGTGATGTTCACGCCGGATGAATCAATGGTACCCATGAGATGGGGAGCTTCAGGCGCTGTGGCTGGGTTGAGAACAGCGGAGCATGTGTGGGTCATGACAATTATCATAAAGAGACTACATTTGGGAATGCTGAAGAAAGACTCGGTCTGTCTGTCCCGCTCTGTTTCCAAATCTCTCTCCATCTCGTCTCTTTCCATGTGTTCTCGCTCTCTGTCTCCCTGTGTGTGTGTGTGTGTGTGTGTGTGTGTGTGTTGAGATTCACCCAGAAGAACCCAAACAATATCCACAACACGGTCAGGGAGGGGTGGTGGGGCAGTGATGGAAAGGCAGGATGCAGCCTGCAGGGGGCAGCAGTGAGCAGCACAAGCCACCTGGGTAAGGTTAGCCTTCATCATCCTTAATCTGGCTCTGGAAGCAGGTCTGCACCAAGGAAAACACGATGCGATTGTTCGATTCAATGAAAATGGAGCTCAGGTCCCAACACTGTGATCCCACCGTTAGAGAAAAGTAGCAGTTAAAGTAAGGCTTAAGATAAGGTTATGGTTAGGTGAAACCCATCATCGTGGCCAGGTGCTTTAAAACCTGTGTGTCAAATGGACCATAAAGGATGGTGCAAATTATTTCAGCACCACCCAGTATGGATGGACAGAATGGCGACACTGTTGCCTTGAATTATTGCTCTCTAGTGACTGCTTGTGGTAGGTTGAGTGTCTGGAAGCTCAGTCCTTCTTATTAGCCAGAAACTGCGCTCTCCTTTAAGGAATTGTGTATCATCCAATATTTACTGGTTAATGATTAGTGTGCTAAGAAACTGAAAGGCGAGTCAATCCGAGGAAACGTTTCGATCTATGACTCTCGCGAACAACAGCTGCAATGAGGCAACACTATAATAAAGAATTGGACATCAAGACATCGCGAGAGAAGAAAAACTGGTTTAAGGTTAGGGTAGGAGATCAGGGCTTAAGAGTAGGGACTAGTGCTAACCATGCTCAAATGAGAGAACCATTTAAATAACGTAAGCTCCATCCAAACTATTTGGCCAAACAACGTCTCTATTAGTGCAGATCTGCCTCCAGGAAAGGACTCACGATGAAAAACTTTAACCTGCAATGGGGCCAGGTATGGCTGGGTGTAAGGCACTCACGGCCCACCTGGACAGAGAGCCACTGAGACTGAAAAGAGGCTGAAATTACCTCAACCGCTCTCCGGCAGCAGAGACAGCACAGACTGCCTGTCTGACAGGGAGTCACCCTGAGGAAACCAAACGCTACGAAGACAAAATCGCCTCCCTCCACCCCAACATAGACATACGTTACACACAAATAACAGAGACATTGTATACACAGAATACAAAACAGAACAGAAGATGGACGGACGGTGTCGGATATATAACATTACTGACATGGAGCAGACTGAAACAAAATTTATGACTGGCTTGCTGGCTGACTGTTAGTGTGTATTTTTACTACATTCCTGCATATCTTTGTTTGTTTCCACACGTGTGCATAGACAATTACAATTCTCTTACAATAAAAAAAAAGGGCAATATGTAAAATTTCTACTGTACTACTTGGATAAAATTTACCAGTAAACATATGCAGTGGATGTTTGACATTAATGTTTCAAATAAAAAATGTTTAGTAAATAAATCAAACTGACTGATATTCCCCATTCAAACTTTATCATCGGGCAGTCTGTCAATTTGCATTGACTTGAAATCTCCTTATAGTGGCTTCAGACACTCGTAGAAGCGTCTTTCCAGCCCTAAACCACCCTGGACTAGCTGGTACTACACTGGTTTAGTTCAGTAAGGGAAGACAAGAATATGTTGTGTTATTGTTTAGAGGCAGGATTCTACATGGAGCCCCTTTTAGTCATTTAGTATACATTTATCAAAACCCCCTGTGCGAATGGAACTCAGAACCCTGGCATTGCAAGCCCATTGTCTGCCAACTGAGCAGCAATGGACCATCTTTAAAAATCTGCATCTAAAGAAACCTGCATCTATTCTCCATGCCTGCATGTGTAAAGCTCTTCCGTTCCTCTAATCTATGGTACCTGCTAGCGGTGCATCGGGGCGGCTGGCATCCCAAATCTGGACTGTCTTGGAGGAGCCAATGGCCAGCAGGCCAGAGGAGGTGGGGTGAAAGCTGAGCAGTTCCAGACGCCCCTCCCTGGGACACAGGGTAACCTCCGCCTCGCCCGGCTGCTCCTGGTCAGGGTCATGCACACGCCAGAGCTTTACCTGGGCGGACGCATGTGAAATGAAAAGAAAACATGGTTTTCGATTAGCTTTTCATGCTGAGTAAAGAGAGAGAAACAGGCATAATAAGCGATTATCCTATCAGGTGAAGAGGGTTGGCAAAGCTACATGTTACAGAAATGCGGCGTACACGTGGAAATGCGGCGTACACGTGGAAATGCGGCGTACACGTGGAAATGCGGCGTACACGTGGAAATGCGGCGTACACGTGGAAATGCGGCGTACACGTGGAAATGCGGCGTACACGTGGAAATGCAGTATGCAACATGGTACATTAGACAGACATGCATCATTTTCAAATGGGTTTGAGGTTCAAAGGTTGTGACCCACTCAATGTCACTTTGCAATTGAAGGCCATTACCTAAATTGATCGGACTCCTTCACACCAGCTACACTCACCATTATCCCCTAAAGTATTGTTTAAGAGCAGTCAGTTCACATTAAACAGCCCTGACACTAAATCCCACCACAGCTGACTAAGAATGCCCATAACAAAGCACCTTCTGTACACCTTGGAGCCTTCAATACTAAAACTACTGAACTCAAAGTTGAATACAACATGGGTTCATTGACATGCTAGCAGAGTATAAAAGGAACTATACCCTGGGCACATTAACAACCTACCAGAGGAAAAGTCTAAAGGCTAAACCCTGGATTTACACTTGAGTACACAGTCATTCACAAAATGAATGAATTCTGCAGTTTGCAGACACCTGAGCTGAGTCACTAGAACACAATGAGACCAGGAAATACATTTATACCCTACCACCTTCCTGGTTGATGCAGGTCATTTTGGATGGCCCATTAGGCTTTCCAACAACTTCTCAGGTAGCGACACATTCAAGTCTAGACTGCGGTGGTCAGCTTTGTGCTACGAAAGACTTGAACCACATGGAAGACCCCAGAGAGCAACTGCACAGTGTTCATATGGTGCCTTCAGAAGGTATTCAGACCTACATAATTTCTCCACACATTGTCATTAGTGACTATATATAAAATGGATTCCATTTCTCTGACCACCAATCTACACACAAAACACCATAATTACAAACCAAAGACATTTGTATTAGTGCATTTGGCAGCAATCACAGCTTTGAGTCTTCTTGGTTATGCCTCTACCAGCTTTCCACAACTGGATTTGGGCAGTTTCTTCCTTATAGATTTGCTGAAGCTCTGTCAGATTGGATGGGGAGCTGCAATCTTCAGATCTCTACAGCGATGTTCAAAAGATGTTAGTCAAGGCCTTGGCTTGGCAAACAAGAATCCTTTAGCATTTCTTTATTATCTTCTTCAGGTCTATGCCTTCTACCTCTGAGGTACACAAAGAGTCCCTTTGACGTCACAGCTTGATTTTTGCTCTGAGGTGTGTGCCGTTCTACATTATCATTATCCTAAATCAATTGAATTTGCAATAGGTAGATTCAAGTCAACTCTAGAGTCATTACAAGGATGATCAAAGGATGCATCTGAGCTCACTTTGGAATGTTATGGCTAAAGGTCTGAATACTTATGTACGTGAGATCAGTTTTTCATTTTCATTAAATTGGAAAAACATGTTTTTGCTTTTTATTATTGGGGCAATGTGTGTAGACTGCTGGCAGAAACCATATATATATCTATAAAACAACATTTGTCCACAAAGTGAAGGGGTCAGAACAACTTCAGCAGGTACAGTATTATCTTGTTTTGTTATATATTCAAACCAATACCTTCCAAAACGTAACTCGTTACATCCCTGGCAGTCCAATAAAAAGTCCTGATGGCATGGCTTGTCAGGCTTTGCACAATGTGTTAGTGTTAGAAAAAGATCCTGGCTCCTTTCAAAATATAGCAATGTGAATGTAAATAAGACTCCGACCGCAAAAATTTTGTCCTGAAAAATATGTGCCATCATTAAAAAAGGGCAGGGCGGGAACAAAGAGAACCATGTTATTTTGCTTTTATTCAGCAAGATTTAAGGCCTATATGTGACCTGGTTCTTGAAAATAGGCGTATGTGAAAACACCCTAAAACAATATGGCTTCTTGGCAATGGATGAAAGGGGAGATTCAATTAGCCTGGCTGAGTCCAGGGCTGCTCTACAGATGCTGGGTACGATACCTAACTGAGGGGTGAAGCTCAAGCCCCAGTGTGAGGCTTTACTGTATGTTTTATTGAGCCCTCAACAGACCCTGCCTGTGAGTGCACACACATGTTCATCCATGAGTGCGTGCACACAAACTCACGCACACGCACGTACGCGTACACACACGCACACACAAAGCTCGTAGGTAAGTTGGACTCCACAGTGACTTGACGACATTCTCATCAGTAACCACCATTGCCCTAAGTCTTATACCATGCAGAAATAAACAACCATACGAGTAACAAGATCCCTTCTCTACGGTGATCCTTCATCTTACAGTAAGGTGAAAGCGTTGTTTTCACCATTTCCTGCATTATCTAATAATAGAATACGTAACGAAGCGAGACGGACGCAAGGAAGGGAAGAAGGTGAGCAGCGGTGTCACAGGAGGCCAGCAGGACTTGACCCGACAGAGGAATGAGGTCAGACAGACAACTTCAGAACGAAAATAGTTGAAATCAACGCCTCTAAAACTTGACCTCAAAAATAAACTTTCCAAACGCTGGCCTGCCTGTTTCTTACTGCGCTGGCAAAAAAAAGGAATGATACATTAGCTTGCAGTTCGCCTAGACAAGGGTAGCCTGTATAGTCTAGCGGTTTTGAGTTGTTTGGTGGATGGGCAGACCAGCAGGCACACTGATTTGACAGTTCCTTCTGTGATGACGGTCTGGCTGAGTGGGATGCAGTTAGAACAGGCCGCTTTCAAATGACTTTCTGTACACAGAACTGGAGCGGCCTTACCAAAAACGTCTATAACCATCAGCAAACGTTGAGCAAAGTCAGGCATTCACTGCCCATTATAAAGCACAACGATGACTCTGAACATATGTCAGGAAACAAGGTGTACCCTGAGGATGAAGACAAGGTCATAGAGGAATGAGGAGAGGACTAATTGAATGTGGCCTAACCGTTTCATCAGCTGAGCAGGTTGCAAGGAGATCATCGTCAAATGGGGAGAAGTCCAAATCAGTTATCAGATCTGAGAGAGAGAGGGGGGTAGAGACAGAGAGAAAAGTGAAGGGGAATGAGATTCAGGTCACAAGCATGAGATTATTTCAGTCCAATGGCATTTGTATTGCTGTCGTGATCAATTGGAATCCTTTAAAAAGGGAAACAACAAAAGGTTGACGTACAGCCTGAACCAAGATCTGGTTGTCCTGCAAACATTTTGGTTGTGACAATGTCCACAGTTGGCATTGTCACAACCATAATGTACTGTGAAAACAAGAGGGAAATGAGACGTGAAGATGGAGGGTAGAAAGAGGGATCTTACCAGCATGACATGAGATTGAAGTCACTGCCCACTTGCCATCAGACCCTGGATCCACAGAGGTGAGGCCAAGCATTCCCCCACCTGGTCACAGATGGAGACACACCCAGCACACAAGAACACACACAATCTGTGATCTACACACTCTTGTTTCTACTGAAATCATCTAAAAAAGATACCTCTAATTTCTTGGTTCTATATGTTCTGTGACCATACCTGCTCACGCAGGCTTCAACTGACAGGGAAACACACCAGAAACACACAGGTCAACATCCCGTACAGACAGACAGGTCAACATACCGTACAGACAGACAGGTCAACATACCGTACACACAGACAGGTCAACATACCGTACAGACAGAACACCAGAGACAGACAAACATATAGAAAGACAGTGAACATATGAAATAAGCAAACAGGTAAACATACTAGCAAGACAGAAATACCAGAGACACAGACAAGTAAACATACCAGAGAGACAGACAGAAACCTAATAACATAGACCAGTCTACACATAGTCAACCTCAACCCAAACCTGCATACCACTGTTTGCTGATTTACACTACAGGGACAAAACCAGCCAAGGCATGCCGAGGTGTACTGGGTTGGTTACCAATACACCAAACAGTAGTTTAAGGAAACATGCTTGAAAAGACATTGCGGAAAGTGAACATTCAAGTCAGCACAGTAAAGTTTTGGTTGTCTCTATAGCGTGAAATGCCAATGTCTGTACTGGCTCTATCCTTACCAGCTTGTTCAGTGATGAAGGCCACAAGCCTAGGGCTGGATTTGATGTTTGCCCCCTGGGAGGGATAGGATCCGGCCCGAACATTACCGATCCAGCCCTGGACACAGACAGACAAAAAACAAAGAGGAGATGATGGTGTGGTGGAACACTGGAGCTAGCATTGGAAAGATGTATAGTACAAAATATCAGTACTGGGCAAATCTGCAGTCAGGTCATCCTGATCATGAAAAACTTATTTCCAATAAATAACTTTAAATAGATTTATTTTGCAAATGTGTCAATTTCTTGTTTTTAACAGGCATTGTCAGAGGTGAACATAAGTTGTATAATGACATTTGGTTAACAAATCTTTCATGCATGACACCCATGTTTCTGACTTAACCAAATTGCCTGTCAGTTTCTGTCACATCCATAACAGGAGCACATCATTCACTTAACCATTAGATCTTAAGATAAATAATTTTGTTCCACACGTGAACTGGACCAGCATGCACTCGCAAACGTAACAAATTGTTGAGCCCTGAAATGTATGCTAATATTATAAAGCAGGGACGAACAGAGTTAACATGCCCACTACGAAACTCAATGTAGTGCCTCAGATACTGTCTGTTCACTAAAAGAGCGTACAACTGAGCAGAATCCTAATCGTTCCTTTGACAAGCCCACGCAAGAGAACGGCTCACAGTCCTCTGGACAGGCTCCACATCACTGAGGAGCTGCAGATCCCAGTCATCCCAAAATAAACCGTGGATAACCTCATTGCAGATAGAGATGACACAGCGGATTTCTCCAAACACCCTAGATTCTGTGGTTAGGTCCAACTGTCATGCAAGGCTTCTGAAACACACAAACATTCACTCACACACTAAGCTCTGACACAGGAGATCGCTCGCACACTAGCTGTGGTGCCTAATGGAACAGCAGAATCTTAAGGAAGTGAAAGTGGCTCCCTGCTGTGAGCACTCGAAGACCTCCTTTCACCAGTCAAAGTAGGAGGGCCGTTCTACTGAATAGCACACGCCGGGGCTCTGCTCCCAAAATCGGTACACACTAACCATGTCAAAGAATCGGTCTAAACATGTTGCCCAGACAGCGTCTGAGACTCAGGCGGGCAAAATGGATAGTCTCTCTCTGGAAACAAAGCTGCTTCATGAGCAGAAAGGAACCCACACACACTCTCTGCCTATTTCTCCCCACCTCCCTCCCAACTCAATCACTCTCCCCACCGGTCTCCCTCCACTCACAATGCTCTTTCTCTCGCCCCCACATCTCTCTCCCTCACCTCTCTCCCACACCTTCTTTCAACTCTATCCTCCTCTACTTTTTCCACCTCCCAACTCTGAAGGTGAAACTCACTCAAACCATAAGGAGACTCACTTCATTGAAATGAATAACCCATCTAGTAATAACAACCTAGTAATAACACCACCGTTTATTCACACCGCATTTTGGCCAGTGAGGGCCCACCCAAGATATTGGTTTATATATATATATATAAAAGTGAACTGAACTCTGAGTCTAGCTAGGGGTGCCGCTCAGCCAATTCTTGATCTGGAAACGTTCTTCTGGAGTTTCCACTGCAGGTCACCATGCATACATAAACACAGCTCTGGTGAAACGACATCTGCAGCAGCACTGTCACAACCTGCCACGGAGGGCTTCTGCAGACAACAGGACTGGACAGCTGACTGCACTGATCACAGGCTGCAGGCCTTCAGCCTCGACCACAACCCCTGCCTCAGTCCTCCACCAGTCCCAGCACTCCTCCCATCGGGTCACTGCTACAGACACTGAACCAGCGTCTCTCTCTAGTTTTACATTGTATTTCTTTCCTTAAAATTGAGCTACACAGATGGAGACATGCACATCTCTCTAAGTCACTCTTCTTATCCCTCAAACTGCCCAACACGAAATTAGACCTAGTCCACAGTGTATACGTGCGCAGAGATGTTATTCATTGGCCAACACCTGAGTTTGAGCTGGCAGGCGCCTGACCTACCAGAAGGAGTTGTTATAGCTGATGAAAAAGGGAGCTCTGTTCAACAACCTACCCACATTCTCCCAATCTACTCTGGACAGTCCTAAGCCAACCTGAGCCAAATACAGTTGTGCTCATAAGTTTGCATACCCTGGCAGAAATTGTGAAATTTTGGCACTGATTTTGAAAATATGACTGATCACGCAAAGAAAACTTTTATTTAAGGACAGGTATCATATGGACCCATTTATTATCACATAGTTCTTTGGCTTGTTTTTAAATCATAAAGAAACAGAACATCACACAAATGGCCCTGATCAAAAGTAGAGTTTTATGGTCACAACCAAAAGCGCTATTTTTGGAGGAGGATCAACAATGCCTATAGTGAAAAGAAAACCATTCCCATTGTGAAGCATTGTTGGGGCTCAATGATGTTTTGGGCGGGGTGTGAACCCTAAAGGCACAGGAAATCTTGTAATGAATTTATGGCAATATGAATGCAGCATGTTATCAGAAAATACTGACAATTTGCATTCTTCTACACGAAAGTGATCCAACAACAACCCTAAGCACAAGGCCAGGTTGACCCTCCAGTGGTTACAGCAGAAAAAGGTTCTGGAGTGGCCATCACAGTCTCCAGACCTTAATAGCATAGAGCCACTCTGGGGAGATCTCAAAGAGCCACTCTGGGGAGATCTCAAACGAGCAGTTCATTCAAGATGACCAAAGACTTGGCATGACCTGGAGGCATTTTGCTAAGACGAATGGCAAGCTAAACCAACAGCAAGAATTTGGGGCCTCATAGACAACTATTACAAAAGACTGCACGCTGTCAATGATGCTAAAGGTGTCAATACACAGTATTAAGAAATAAGAGTTTGTAGACTATTGAACTGGGGTCAGTTATTTTTTTTCTTTGTTGCCTTGTTTTGTTTTATGATTGTTCGATTCTGTTATGACATACAGTTGAATGTGAAACCCATAAGAAATAAAAGACATGAGTTTTGCCTGCTCACTTGCGTTTTCTTTACAAATGGTACATATATTCCCAATGGGTATGCAAACGTTTGAGCATCCATGTTGCTGCTGGTCACTAAAAGACAGGGCATGCTGCTAAGTAGTAGAGTATGTTCAGGCGGTAGCCTATATCGGTATATATACGTGGCGTTAGAAGTCCTCGGGATTAAAACCATAGCCTATTTATTTTGTATTAAAGTACAGCTAAAATAAAGTCCAACGAGTAAATTGCATCACCAGGATGCAGAAGTTGTGTAGTTAAATCGTGCACAATATTTGAAGCAGTTGATATGAAGAATGTTTAAAATGTCCACGGTCTCAGCCAATTAAGGGGTTACATAGTCACTCAAAGAAGTGATGGCATGGATGTGCAAATTGGAGTCCAGCCTAAAGTTGTGTTAGTTAATCTACTGCTCTGCTTCTAAATACCCGTATGGAGAAACTCATTCCAAGTACAACAACTAGCACTGGCCGCATGACACCACTACTGCCTTCGATCCATCAGACTAACAGAAGAGATTTGAAGATGTATATTATAATGTATTTGTAGGATGTTAACCGATTATATTGCGGGTGTTACGCGAAATAATTAGGATACAGTGGCAACACCGTAGTTATGAGATACCTGATAAGAATCACATCCTGTAAGCAACATCCAAAATATATGCAATACTGCTTATGGAATTCGCATGGACAATTGAAAGGTAGATAACAATAAACACATGGTTAGTAACGCTGTAATGTGGTGTTTACGCGGTTTACATTTCACTATACCACAGTTTCTCTAAGAAGGTAGTTGCAATACATCAGCCTTCTTGAGATATGCAGGAAGTTCAATTTCCTCCATATATTTTCAGGCGTACACTAAAAAAAATACTCCTTCAACATTGCGAATATTACATGCTAGCGCGCCTTTCTCTGAAAGCGGATTACTCACATCTCTCTTAGCGATCTTCGGGGTGGTGTTTTTAAATTTAGAGGTCTTGAACCGATTCATTCTAGACACCTAAATTCACTTTCGTGCCTTCCGGTATCTCTGTCTAGTTGATAACAGCGCGAGCACTCAGCACACTCCTTTTCAGCTGACAGTTTACTGTCACAACCCAGTCTATGCTCTCTGTGAGCGACTCTCTCAACGATCGATTCAAATCCCTGTATACAAGCTGCATCACTGACAATTGACCTCGGTAAAATAAAAATGGTGACACTGATTTTTCTTTAAATCTTATTGTGAAAATGTTTTAAAAGTCTAAAACGTTTAAAAAAGTACCGCCCACAGTTTCTCAATCATAGATGTTGCAATACAGTGCAAGTTTCTTTCAATTGATGTTTTTAACTAAAATATCTTTACTAGGGGACACCTTCTGCGCATGTCCGTGACACCGCTTTCGGACATGCACATGCGCTGTTGCGGCTGAGTAGCAGAACTTGAGTCACGGGAGTAAATGATGGCGTCTTCAGCGGCCCGGTGTTCCACACGCTGGATAAGAGTGGCTGTGTCCTCAGGTCATCGTTGCGCTGGCACATTGGTAACTGTTTCTTCCAATGGAGGGGCTAGAAGTCTTTCGACTCTGCCGGCGAAGAGAATATGGCAGGGAGGCAATGCAATATGTGGGGGCTTGGGGAATGCGTTGACATTGGGAGGACTTCCAGGTGAGAACACTGTCATCGAACAGCCAGACAGCGACGGCCTTGCTATCAAGTTAGGCTAAATAAATGCTAATGATTCTCATAGTTTACATTCACCTTTTTGGACAAAACTTAAAGTGTCAATCATCTTTTTGATACTTAACGTTTAACTAAATAAATATACTTGAATGTTGATATGCCACGGAAAATTGATGTCATTACTAAGTTAAGATGACTAGCGGTTAATTTGCTTGTAATACACATCCCCAGAGTGCCGGGGATGTTTGTTGGGACCTGCATAGCCACATTCATTGTATTAAGCAGCACAAACGATCTTGAACGAACTGCCATGAATGTCTTCCTGTAAAGTATATTTAAAAGAAGTTGAGATCGCTGCATCTTCATTATCCGTGATTGGAAGCCAACTGGCGTTTGCTAGAAACTTCTCGGGTCAAGATGAGATGATTATTGATCAGAAGAGAAAAACTAGTGTTTTAATGTATGAGTTCTCAGTTGTACGGTATAGGTAGAGCCATGCCTAGTGTTATTGAACAATTTTGTGATTAAAGGGCAGGTATGTAGTGGTAGCTAACTTAAAAGTAGATAGCAACTTCAGAATCAAGACAACAGTAACCCACCTGGTAACTAGGTCAACTCACGTGCTGTTCTCTGTAGTTCCAGGTGTTAAATCGCCCCATGTTCTCTGGACGCTGTCCTTTCACACAAGTTCATCTGCCTCCAACAAACAGGACTTTTACACAGTGTTGGGTGTTCCACGTACCGCCAGCCAGAAAGAGATCAAAAAAGCATATTACCAGGTGTGTGTGAAGAAATTAATAACGAATTACTTCCTGTGTTGACTTGCTGAATTGATCCTATGCTGTCAACAGTCAACGCTGAAAAATAATTGTTTATTGTCCCATTTCAGATGGCCAAGAAATATCATCCTGACACCAACAAAGACGACCCTAAGGCAAAGGAGAAATTTGCTCAACTGGCTGGAGCTTATGAGGTTTGACTCGTGTTCTTCTTTTTAACTGGCTGCTTCTTTTAGACACTTTAGGAATACACTAAGATGAGAATGAAGGGATAACAGTGAAATGAATGAGCTCTATGTGACAAAACATCAAAACCATTTGTCTTCAATGACTCGCTGACCCCTCCCCCAGGTGCTGGGTGATGAGGTGAAGAGGAAGCAGTATGACACATACGGGGCTGCAGGGTTTGAAGCAAGTCAGTCAGGCGGCGGCGGTGGACATCAGCAGTACTGGAGTGGACAAACTAGCAGTGTGAATCCAGAGGAGCTGTTCCGAAAGATCTTTGGAGAATTCTCCGGAAGCCGTGGGTTTGGCGATTTCAACGCCATATTTGACCAGCCTCAGGAGGTATCTAATTGTTATGCCATACTGCTTATAGACAGAGGCTTGGAAGAGGGAGTTAAAACTAATTCAAAATATGTCCATTACAACCGGATCAGTTGGCTGTAGGTAGGGCTGGACAATATAACCAAATCATTTGAAGGAATGTTTTAGCTTTATATTCCAAATTGCTATTGGTGGAATGCAATAGCATTAACACCATGCCTCTCACTGACACCAATTAGCATGAAAGATCACTTCCTCAACTAGCATGTGGGCTTGTGCTTTAAAACATAGTTTATGAGACCTGTGTTCATTTTCGATAAGGCCGGCTTCAACAGTTGGTCCTTATTAGTAGCGATGCATAATCATAATAATAATGATGATAATAATAATAATAATAATAATAATAATAATACATATTTATATTGTGATTTTCAGGGAGACAGACGCTGTACAAAGGTATCATGGAACAGAAACAAAAGAAACACTATGAGAATAAAACTAAGATTGAGATTGTGGGATTTGGCATGGATTAGGTGATTTTGAACAGATGTGTCTTGAGGCATTGCTGGAAGATGGGGATCGTCTCAGAGTCACAGATGATTTTGGGGAGAGAATTCCAGAGACAAGGAGCAACCCTTGAGAATGCCCTGTCACCAAAGCCTTTGAGCTTGGACTTGGGGATTAGGAGGTGGCCTGCAGTACTGGAACGGAGTGTGTGTGTTGGACGATATGGAAGGTCAGAGGTAGGCAGGGGCGATAATGTTTAGGGCTTTATATGTCAATAGAAAGATGTTGTAATTGATGCGTTGGGAGATTGGAAGCCAGTGTAACTCACAGAGGATAGGGGTGATATGCAATCGGGACTTGGTGTGAGTGAGTAGTCTGGCAGCAGAGTGTTGAACCATTTGGAGCTTATGTAGGGATGTAGATTTGATGCCAGTGAGTAGTGAGTTGCAGTAGTTAAGAAGGGAGGTAATGAATGCATGTATTAGGGTTTCAGCAGCAGGATGGGAGAGGGACCGTCTGAGTTTGGCAATGATGGAAGAATTAGGATTTTAGTCTGTTTGACGTGCTGATCAGAGAGTGTTGAGTCCAGAATGATGCACACATAAGACTAGTTAAATGTTTTACAAAAAAGGATTTTAATTGAAATACTTTGAAGCCTGTACAGTGAATATGCCAAAAAAGCAGGTTAAACTCTTAGTAAAAATGATTGCAAGACCAAGTTTAATTGCTTGCTGCGGAGTAGCCCTGGAGTCCTGTGGCTTTCTCTGCAGTTGACCTGCATCTGCTGGGTTTGGTGACATGTAATCAAATGTGGTTGCCTTGCCCCTTCACGCTGTTGTAACTCACTGTGGCGAGCAATAACCAGAATGGCTTTGGGGGTGCTTCGGAAGACGCGCACCTCAACCTTAATTGTTCCACTTGCAGTTGCTGTAATGATGCAGAGCCTTAATCACAAACCAGGGAAGAAAACTGGTGTGGGCAGTGGGATGAGTCCAATAAAAAGGCAAAACATTACCAGTACAACACAAACCGAAGTTCTGACCACTCAATCAGTCAGGGTTTTGTGATTGGCCAAATAGGCGGCATAATGCATGTGCCCACGCCAAGAAGTGAAAGCAAGAAATCGTTTCTGTGTGTAATCGTTGTCGACCGTCTCTGAGACTCACCGTCGGCCTCTCCTTCCCTCAGTTCATCATGGAGCTCACGTTCACCCAGGCTGCCAAAGGTGTCAACAAAGAGATGTCCTTCCACACCGAGGCCAGTTGCCAGCGCTGTGACGGCAGAGGGAGCGAGCCAGGCACCCAGGTCGTGCACTGCCACCACTGCAACGGATCGGGCATGGTGAGAGATGTGCCGTACGCATCACCGCTGGGTGCCTATTGAAATGTGGAATCGTTTTGTGCCTCACGCATGCGTCTCGCCCCCCCCGTACAGGAGACTGTGAACACGGGCCCCTTCGTGATGCGGTCGACATGCCGTCGTTGCAGCGGAAAGGGAACCGTGATCTCCACCCCGTGTAAAACCTGTAACGGTACCGGACAGACACGGCAGAAGAAGACGGTTATGGTGCCTGTGCCAGCAGGTAACGTTGTGCTTTAAGTGCCCCCGACCGGTTAGGGTTATTTAATAATCTTACTGACACAGCTGATGTGGACCGAGAGTTGCGGAGTATGGTTTCATGAGTCACACCGCCTCTAATAGGTCAAATACGTTTTATGAATCAGCTTTTTACATCAGCAGTTGTCCGTGTTTGTACAGATACTCAGTCCAAAGAGCAGGAAAAACACCCTAGTAGGGTTGGAACCTTGGAAGAAACCTAGAGAGGAGCCAGACTCTGAGGGGTGGCCTGTCCTGTTATGGCCATGGTAATTGATTAAATGACTTTAAAAGCACATTACCTTTAGGCCACGTCAATATTTCTGTTTGTTCAGATGACTAGCAGATCAATAAATCAGTTTGGGCTGTGTAAAGATTCTTTAGCTGGAATACAGATCAGCTGGACAACCTGGTGGACAAGGACAGGGGTGACCAGGAGTCATCAGAGCAGGTAGTTCTCAGGTGTTGTCCAAGGACTCTAGTCCAAATAAATCACTCCGCATAAAATAAAGACTGATCCTGGTCCCACGGCAGAAAGTATTGCAGCGTGAAAACTAGGGACTAAAACAGACTTGCCTACAATAAAATGTCCTACGAAGCCATCTGGCTAGTGAAACAATGTTTTCTCATCTTGCACAGCACATATTTTTTACCCAGTTGAAACCCAGTTGTATTATTTAAGCATTAAAGCAAGAATACCACCAAGAACAACTGGGTGTTCAAATTAAGAACCCAGGGCAGTTTGAGTAGTTCTACTAGCCAGGTTGGGCCTGGTTGATTGATGACCCATGAGTTTAATCCATGGTGTTGGATGGCCTCTGCAGGTGTGGAGGACGGTCAGACCGTCAGGATGCCAGTGGGCAAGAAGGAGGTGTTCATCACGTTCCGGGTCCAGAAGAGTCCCGTGTTCAGGCGGGACGGAGCGGACATCCACTCTGACGTCATGATCTCGGTTGCCCAGGCCATCTTGGGAGGCACGGTCCGGACACAGGGCCTCTATGAGACAATCAACCTCTCGGTGAGATGCACACGAGGCAGGCGGGCGAGAAGGCCCTGACTGCAGTATGCCTTTCCAGGCCAGGCTCAATGTGGGTGGAGTCAAACGTGTTTAAGCTGACCCCGTCTTGTCTCTTTAAATGTCCGTCAAGCTGAGGTTTACAAAGGTATCAATGTCAACGAAAGTGAATCTTAGTCAAACCTATCTTACATAGAAATACATAGAAATATAAATATTAATATTACGCTTTAATGAAGTTTACTCACTTTAATTATGAAGCTGATTAAACCCACTGGTGCAAAATAAAGGTAACTTAAAGAAATTAGGAGAACCAATGACATGCAGGAGGAGTGTGGTGATGTAACCACAGCTAATGAATCGTTATGGGAAATTTGCACATGCTGTCAGAAAAGAACAAAGTGGGTATATACATTGTCAAGGATAAACATTTTTAGTTCATTTTAGTTGTATTTGTCTACTTATATTTTACTTTGACTTTTGTTTCATTTCTGACGGTACCATTCCAACTTTCACAACAAGTTTACCTTTTGATTTGATCATGTATCTTAAATAATAGTGTGTCTGTGTGTGTCTGTGTGTGTCTGTGTGTGTCTGTGTGTGTCTGTGTGTGTCTGTGTGTGTCTGTGTGTGTCTGTGTGTGTGTGTGATAATAATATTAAAAGAGAATGTTTTCACTTGTTACACACGGTACATTTAATATAAGCATCTTGTACCAGCTGCTGTCTTGGATTGTAGATTCATAGCCGAGAGGGTGATAAGGGATGATCAGGTGCGTAACCAGTTTAGAGACTTACACGACGGTTTGTACTTAACACTGCAGCAATGGTCCTCCGCTGGTTGCAGCAGTAGAGAAGTACAGTAATGATAAGAAATGCATCATGCACTATTACATCATCCTGAAGCCACAGACACTGGCCAAACTAGCAAGTTACTATAGATGTTTTTACAGCCGATATACGCAAAGTTTACGCTAGTTAAATGCTGAGCGTTTAATATTTGAAAGCATGCGATTTGCAATTTCATAGCCCATGGATAGAATATACAGCTCTGGACAAAATGTAAATGCCACTGCAAATTGAACACTTCTGTTTTTCACTCAAAAGTTTCCTGTTCAACGTTTTGGGAAAGGAAAGAAAAAGGTGCAGTGGTCTCTTGTTTTTTTTTCCCAGAGCTTTATTTTCTATTTCATTTTGGCTGTGTGCTGATAGTGGTAGATTCATTTTGGCTGAAGAGAGTGATAGATCTGTAGACAATTTGAAATGATGATTACTTAAACTGTATCCTCATTGTTTAATGTTGTTAATAAAAAACAAGCTAGACTTAGTGTATGTAATACTGTATGGCTTTGTTATATAAAAAATCTATACTTTACATGCATAATCCAGCATGGATAGATTTGACTAAACAAAAATGGAGTGAATTTCATAGTGGCAATTATTTTTCTTGTGAGCAAATGGCGGTTTTGATCAGAGCAATGGGAAAGACATGGAGCGGTTGAGCAGATCTTAACCTTCGCTCAAGAGTAATGAGCCAGATTTCTATCAGCTGTACGGTTATACTCTGGCAGGTATCCCTTGATATAAAATCTCTTAAGATCTTCAAAAATGAAGTACACTTGTATTCAACATGTGCCTGAACACAAATGTGTGTTTGTATTCGGTGTGTGACTGTCAAACCTCTGAACAAAACGGCAGGCAGGGCCAAATATGACTCCACACACAATGATTCTCACCCTGAAATGCACACTGAAGTCAGGGGTAATTGAGGCAGGCAGACGTACAGGCAGACAGTGACCGCGTTTGGTGGATTCTCTTCTAGATCCCTGCTGGGATCCAGACAGACCAGCGGATCCTCCTGACCGGGAAGGGCGTCGCGCGTGTCAGTGGTTACGGATACGGAGATCATTACGTCCACGTGAAAATCCGCGTCCCTAAGTAAAACCTCTCTCCTGTTACAGCACGTCGTGTATAAAAACCCAGTGCATTCTGTGTTCGCTGCTCATTTCTCACGGTGTGTGTTTACAGGACTCTGACGGACAGGCAGCGGGCTCTACTCATGAGCTATGCGGAGGACGAGACCGATGTGGACGGGACAGTCAATGGTGTCACCAGCACTGCTACAGGTAGACACAATGGCCTGCGTTGGCGCACCAGGGTCCCGGGTTTCAACATTTGGTTTACCCGGGTATGTGAAGCGCTGCTGCTGGGAGCGATGAAACAACAGAGCCCTGTCCGTTTCCATGAAGGCAGGCGGGGCATAGGGGCGGCTAGGCGACTGGTGGGAGCGGGAACTGGACAGGACCAATGATAATCGTCTAACTTCATGCAAATACTAAGGCATTACATCACATAATAAATCAATAAGAAGGTTCTGTGAACTGGGTGGTGGAGTGTGAGGTATCGCAGAAAGGGGAGCGCTTCTCATATCATTTTAGGACTTATCCACACTCTACCACTCACGGAAACCTACTCGAACACAGTTGGTGCATGACTGTGTGCATATTGAGGCCCACAGACTGTACGCGTATCTGTATCTTTGAATACCTTGGTCGAGTCTACAGTTCCAGATCCCAGCTCTGCATATAAAAGCTGAAGACTTCATTAACTTGGATCCCACAGTACGTATTTCTGACCAGGTGGGGGCAGCAGCGCTAAGCGGGCTGAGGCAGGGCAAGCGGGAAAAGGGAGCAAGCATGAGCAGGGCAGAGGCTTCTTCTACAATTTAAAGAAATGGTTTAGGTCCGCCTGACAATCACAAACCAGGTAGGACATTAGCCATGGTTTCACCAGACATGTCTTCTCTTGCCACTTTTGCACGTCTATGTGGAATACATTGTTTCTGGAAGGCACCGGTTTGTAGCACAAAAACATTGCCAGGTAACTGGTTTGTGGCTGTCTGTTGTTTGACCAGTAACAGAATAAAAAAGCCAGTCCCACTCAGACCAGTGTCATGTGATTTTAACACGTGGAGGGGGGAGCAGTGTGTCTGTCCTACGCTTGCTGTGTGTACACAAGCAGTAATTATCCACCTGTTGTCTTCATGATTCTGATAGGTAAGAGGTCCACTGGGAACTGAGACGAGGTGTTGGAGAGGCTGAGAAAATGCCCTGAGACGACTGCCGCACGGATGGACATGATCACACCACAGCACTGAACTCGTCTGGTTAACCCAGATCCAACTTCACATTTTCTCCTAGATCAGTTTGCTTGCAGGAGATCATGAACTCGAACACAGACAGAACATGTCGTTTGATCCTTTGCCTGAACCGCAAGTCCAAGAGGAAACTAGAGATCGCCAGTAGCAGCAGTCACCCAGTCCGATGATAGACCAATATATCTTCTAAGAAACGCCATTCTCAGCGATTGCCAAAAGCCCTATGGGATATTTTACAATCCGTATGCATAGAAAATGCGTGCTTTATTTTGAAGGCCTCAGAAGCTAATAAATTCAGTTTTGTAAATCCTCTTAATTTCAGGTTTAATGTACCCACTGAGTTCTTAGTTATCTGTATGTTGCCTGTCTAGCCACAACAGAGTTGTGTGACCGTCAGTTCAGATTGGAATAAGGATATGTAGTGTCTAAAGAGTTCTATCAAGTGAATCCCAGGTAAGGGGGAGCATTTCTGTTTGGACTGAGGCTGGTGTGGAGATGCATTTGTGTGAGGTTGCATTTGCTCTGTCCTCTTCCTACCTTAACTAAACCTCTCAATGGATGTAATGATTCGGTAAATGAGTAGCACCCACCCATTCTCCATAAACCCATCATGCCATTTGTAAATAGACAACTGTTAATATTGCCATGGTACCCAATGTGTTACATGTTAGAGAAAGAAATATCTGTAATAAAAGTAACATTTTAAATTAATTGATGTCTTCAGCTTTGTTCACACTTCAGGTTTCTGTTCCACAAAAGATGAGCACTGTTTGTTCCAAATGGCCGTTATGACAAGTCATTTGATATGAGGGGTGTTTGCTTATTGATGCTGCTCCTGGTTTCACTCAGAATGCAGCCTTGAAGTAGCCAGACAGTCAACAGAGTGTTTCTGTTTACATTGAGTTTGGATGTTCATATTTCTTCAGGTTTTTATTCCGTTCACCATGCTGTGAGAACACCAGTTACATCTGATAAAACATTATGTAGCTTAAGATTTATTTTAGTGATTTGTGGGTGCGTGGCATATTTCAAGATGCTTGAGGTCAGAGCACCTTGGAAGGGAAAATGCATGAACAAAAGGTCAGTATTTTACCAAGCACTTCTCAGTTGCCAGGTCAAGGAGAGGATTTAGGATGTACTTATACTAAAGGAAGCTATACAAGGAGCACTGGCCATTCTGGCAACAACCCAACCCCCTTAACTGGTCATTCAGTACAGAACCAAGCACCAACCAGGAAAACCAAGCATTTCATTGCCATAACTAGTTTTTGCAAATGGCATAAACCTTTAGAACAAGAAACAGTTGTGTAATTCGATTTTACAGAATGCAAAAGCAAACCAGCTCTGAAAATTCAGTTCTTTAATGAAGTGATTTATATGGGGGAAAAGTTATGAATTAGGCTGTCTAAATCTAACTACAAAAAAGGGCCATTTCAGAACAAAAAACGTCTCAACGCACCCCCAACATAACATGAAATAACAAAGGAAACAAGGAAATTCAATCGTTTTATTTCAGACAATACTATGTATTGCTTTGATTTTCCAGGTCCATCATTTCCTTCACATTCCCACATTGAGACCCTTGACATATAGTACATTGTGTGTCACTTGTAAAGCTTAGAGTAAAACATATTGTACAAGACTCATGGGTTAGATTACACGGTTACCGTTTACTTCCCAAAACCGAAGGCACAAGAAAAGAGCCTCGTAACATTAGTCAAGCACGAGGCTTCCATTAGTCCATCCACAAACCTTAAACTTCCACACCTGAGATAATGGGTCGCATTGATTATTGCACACATCTTTCAAACTTTGCAAAACATTTTGAAAAGTTAATAAAATCTTGGCAGTCCCCCATTTTGTCAGCTTTTTTTCATTATGTGCATAATGAACACGACCCAACGACCTTTCAAAATGTTAAAACTACTGCAACATCTCCTGCAAACATTCAAATTATATTTGATTATGGCATAACACGGTCAATTGAGAACAAACCGCTTACAGTGAGCTCATTTATTACGTCTTGCATTTTATCTTGTGTATATACTGTAGCTGCATTGAAATAAACAGTTGAAAACCTGAGACCCAACACATACATGACCGTGTTTTATGGCTGTGGACCACCATGGGTATGCTTGGGTTAAGTTCATCAGGGCAAAAAGTTTAACAATATTTCACATGGACAAAAATAACTAATGAACGCAACTTGAAATAAGCCTGAATGCTTAGATGGAGGGCTATTGCACACAGAAGTCAACTAACATTTGCAACAGACTCACTACCCAATATACCAGAGATGGACGGTGAGAGAACCACAGACCTGAATACTCACAGCATGGAACCTGTTTAAATATTCAACTTCTCCTTTGGTTTTCAGCATTTTGACTTCAAATATCCATCTTCAAATTCAAGCATAAAATACAACGCAGAGTTGAAATGCAGGAAAGCAATCTTCAATGTTAAAATGAAACAATGCAAGGAATGCAGCTGTAGTAAGAGGTGATGAGGACCCATCTTTGACTACAGTATTGAATCCACCTCTTACAGTTATCTTTTTGGAATTGGGCTAACAAGCCAGATCTCTAGGTGCTGATATACTAGATCAGTCATAACATTACGTTACTATTGGAGACTGGACACTGGACTGTGGTTTCTTTTATAAGTTTAGAATTTCACACCTGAGCTAATTTCAAGACAGAGAGAAGTAAATACATTGTGATGTGTGACAAACCTCTGTACATATTTAAAACCTATTAATAAGTGTGCTCTTTGTGAGTCATTCCAACAGAATGTTGGAACTACTGCCAAGATGGTCACCATTACAGTACATGGCAGACAGTCTGCTGACCTTGGAAATCCAACTACCACTTCCAGCCAGGTATGCATGACCCATGCACAGAATTTGTTGGTTTAGTATTGCACTCGACAGTGTAACCTCAATCTATTCTGGTCCATTTCATGCAGTGGGGACTCACAGCTCAAATATTTCCAAGATTACATTTAAATGTGACGTTCTGATTGCGGTGAAACCCAAAGGACGGCAGAACATAGAAGTCCCCAAGGTGACCTTATAAGGTTGCACACATCCTTGCCTCCCAGCAGGAGGAGATAATAGGTTTAATGCAAAGCTAATCACAAATTCAAAACAACAATATAATCAGTTCAATTTGACTGCAACCATGTCAACTAAACAAAATAAAATCCTTTAAAAGGACTGGATAAATAAGAGGTATGTCACAACTCTTCAAATGATTCAAACTTGGTGGTGTGTGTGTGTGTGTGTGTGTGTGTGTGTGTCTATGTTTCTATGACAACCAACTATAAAACAGTGACACTTGGTGCTACAAACACTGGTAAAGTACAAGACAGAGAGAGATGGAGGTAGTAGAGAGACAGGGGAAGAGAGGTTACAGTGGCCTATGGATGGGTATGGATGGGTTCTCATCCCGCCATTCCTAACACCATTCTTCCGACTCGTCTTCCTGTCCTCCTCCACTTCATTCTTCCTTCTTCCCCAAAGGATGGCCAAGGATTGGCCGGGGATGGGATCACATGAAGTACCACGCAGCAAATCCTGCAAGGACAGCGACCCAGGCGGCAAATAGGACCTGCCCGGTGGGGTGTCTGAGGGCGGCCATCGCCAGCTGACCGACGTACGCAGAACCCCCACTGGCTGCTGGGAAGAACAGATGTGCAGAGCAGGGGGAAAAACCGTGAGAAAACCCTGACACACTGCCGTTAAAACACGTGCCCTTTTTACCCTGGTAAGCCAGGCCAGGTCAGCAACAGCCCTGTGTGTTTGGCAACTCAACACTTCTGGACCCATGAACAAAGCTGTGCATAGCACCTACATACCCATTTGAGCAGCATAGTACGGGCATTTGTTGATGTCTCCGCCAGTCCCATGAGCTTCGTGCACAGGCATGCCCGCCTCCATGATCTCATCCTTGATGTCCTTGCCCATCTCCTCAAGCTCATCAAACACCTAACAAAAACACCACAAAGGGATTATTAAACTCAACTACTGTTGCCCAGGCAATGCCTCAAGCTGGCAATCACCGGAGGATTCCGTTTCTAACGTTAGGTGCGTTCCCACTCCTCAATCAGCCCTGTGGTGGCAGAAGTGGAAATGTTTTTGGGAGAACCCGTAGGCTCCATCCATAGTTCTCCCCTCACCTCCATGTTGAACTGGAAGGCCAGCACCGCCTCGGCCACCAGCCTCTCCTTGGTGGCCATGTTCAGGTCCAGCTCGTTCATCCGGCTCCTGTACAGCTGCTTGAAGGCCTTGGCGCTGTGGATGCCGTCAAACTGGTAGAAGTTAACTCCCTCGCCCGTCGCTGGTAACTTGAGAGCCCGCTGGGCCACCTTCTTCAGCACCTGGCCCCCAGATAGGTCACCCATGTAGCGAGTGTAGGCATGGGCCACCAGCAGGACCGGCTCATCCTCGCCCACCTACAATACAAAACCTCATCCAATTTGGTATTTTTCTCCGCCAGTACTGTCACACTAAACCACGCATACACACCTTTTACAAACGCTGTCCTACTAACCTTGTGAATGCGCTCCACATAGCGCTGCGTAGCCGGCGAGCAGCTGACCCGCTCCCTCCAGTCTTCGCCATAGAAGTACTCCAGGTCGCGGGCGAGGGCGTCGCGTCGGCTCAGCTCGGGAAAATAGAGCGGGGAGAAGTCCGGGTGGTCCTTGTTCCTCTCGATCTCCTCCTCAATGGCCTCGTAGGTGTAGTAGAGGGCCACGTGGCCAAGCTGAGGGACCCGGGTAAACAGGAAGACAAAGGTATGCTTATGTTTGGAGTCACTGTCTTATTGAAAGGTCCATCCACAAGTCAGTCTTAATGTCCTTGCAGAGGAAGCCATGTTTTGGGCAAAAATATCCTGGGTACATAGTGGAATTGATTATGCCAGTCATAACATGAGCCCATGGACCACTAGTAGCAAAACTACCAAAGCATTAGTGATGCATGATTTCCATAACATGAGTAGGTATAAAAACATAATGTTGCAAATGAACTCTGCTTTCGCCAAGATAAATACCAGCTACGGTGTAGCTATACAGTAGAATAACTTGAGCCATTCACGTTTTCCTCCATTCTTTCCTCCGTCTGATTATGTAGACATCCTTCTGCCTAGTGTCACTTCTTGAAGTTTAACGCTGGCTCCAGGGATCCACTTATTGTATTGTCTTACGTTCTTCCTGTCGCATTTTACTGCGGGTATCAGGTGCTTTTACTTGCATTTAATTTTAGCGCCAAACATACCAATGCTGTGTTTGGGCAGAATGTCCATTTTGTCCTTGTATGACCACAACACACAATTCCAATGCAAATGCATCCATACAGTTCTAGGAGACTGAGACCAACTAAAAAGCAATTTCAACAGGATCCACAGTTTTTTTTAAATTATATTCTTTAGAGGTGAATATTGTGACAAAATGTGGGTGAATACTGTGTCTTACTGTTGAGAACCGGAATTCTCTCAATTTGATTTACTGGACATGCAAACCTAAAAAGCATTGTAGCACATGTGCTGGCAAGTTGTATGTAATTTTCCTGGTCACAACAAGCTCCTGCATAGCTCAGTGGTCAGAGCTGTTGTCTCAGCAGCCAAAAGTTCTTAGTTTTCAGACTGGTCAAGGCGAAAGTTTGACTACATGACAAATTTGCCCACTGATTCAAAACACTGCAGTTTTATTTGAAACAACTAATTGCAAGATGTAAACAGAAATCCCCAGGAATCTGTCAATGGTTACTAGGCTGCTATGGAGAATTATCATTATTATACAACGCTATTAAAACCCATAGAGCGCGATCGATGCGCAGGCGCGTCAAACGCTCACCCGTGACATTTCCAATATTAGGTCCGGAACTGTATAAGTCAGAAGTTTACACTTTTTTACCTGTGAAAGTCGGCATTCTGCAGCAAAGTAAGACATATAATCTGTTGACTTCGTAAAGCAAAAGCTTTCCCATTACAACCACAAATCCATAGTACAAGATGTCAGCGGCAAGCCTAAGCGATTGGCACTTAATCCTATCTGCTTCTTTACACGTCTAATATGTATAAACCAATCACAGATTGCTGGAAAACAGCCAATAGAATAGAATAGAAAAATAATGTGTCTTCCCCATGTCCAAAGAGAGGTAACGCACGAGTGAGTGAGTGAGTGAGTGAGTGGCGGATCCCAATGTACAGTCAGACAAAACCCCATTGCACTAGGATTGCACTGGATACGCATCTATTTGCAGATGTAAAACCGGTTATTTTGAAGAAAAAGTATATATATATTTTGGAGAGCGAGGAAAGTAAAAATGGGTCTGAAGAAGATAACTTTCATTCAGAAAGATGAGAATTATCAGGACAGAATTGACCCATTTGAAGAATAAGTATAAATGCTATACTATGATAAAATGTTTATTATTAGGATTATATTGCATTGTTACAGGGGAATTACTAATTGTAATTTGTTATAACGGTGCAGAGGAATAAAGGCACTAAAATAAAGGCAACCCATAACAAAGCCACTCACAATAGACAGGGTTGAGTGTAATCTAGTCATGGCTTTTTGTCAATAGTTTTCAACAGCATTGATGCAGGGACCCTGTCTTTTTTTGGGGGGAGTTATATTTTAGTCATCTTTATTTTCAAACAATGTACAACTTATTGTAGTTTTGAACCCCTGGAGGCATTCCAATGGTGTAAAACAACATACCAATTTGATTTTACTATGTCTTCTCAATAAAAAAAAACCTTTGTGAACATGCATTTTTATATTTATTCACACAATTTTACATTACTCATATAAGTGTCTCAGAAAATGAAAAGCACTTCATTTTACTATAAAGGATGACCACTTGAGAGGCCAACATTTTAAGATTGACAGGCAAACTTTAAAATCCTAGTTCTTTGATGTTTAAATTAGGTTATGTAATGTAGCACACTAACAAGATTTGGGAGAAGGACGTGTCTTGCTGTTGAGATGGCATTTTCAAAATGACCTTGACTGGCATGAATATAGATGTAATAAATCCATAATCAAGCGTGTTTGCATGCTTTATGTGAACCATCTGCTTGTCACCAAGCTGCTGCATAACCCAGTGGTCAGCACAACTGTATAACTCAAGAAGATCAAAATACATGCCCGCCACGAAACTGGTTGACATCAGCGGTTATGGTAGCAATGCTGGTAAACCAGCAGAAGTGGGGGGACAACATGTTTACTGATGCCAGACTAACCTTGAAAAGCTCCTTGCGGATGCGCCCCTTCAGGAAGTCCTTGACGAACTGGGTGTTCTCCGCCTTCTCATGAACCTCCTTGGTCCCGGCGGCCAGCATTTCTGAAAGGTCTGTGGAGCTGATGGAAAACAAAATGACTGGCACGCCATGGGAAACTAGTGAAATTAATTAAATAATAGGTCTGGAAAAGACTGCAAAAGGGGTATTTCAGGAGCAGCTTGGGCCCAGGCCAAAAACATGGGACAGGTAGAAGATGAACCAACAGGCAACGCTTAACTAGGGAGGTGGTGGAAGACAGCCAAGAGAACGACCACCCGCACCGATTCCACCCAATCCATGAGCGCATAGCCACCAGAATATGATGCAGCCACCCCTCAGAGACTGGTTTGTGTGCTTTGGATGTTCCCCTCTCATGTTGAAAGAAAATGTCCTCCAGGGCCCTAAACCCTTGGAGTGTCGGTTTCTTGTCTCTCCCTGTTACAATAATTAGCTAGCTACTCTACGCTGAACAAACCCGACTGTACTGAAAGAGTGAGTTTTCCCCCCAAAAAATTATAAAAATACATGTTAGATGCAGCATATGTATATTTAGCTTTTTAGGAAGGTTTGATTTCAGAAATCTCTAGGAATTCAGTAAAACGTGTTTAATTAAGGTAATGAAATGCTAGTACCTGAGCGTGTCGGTTAGCTCTCTCTCTGCATACACACCGTTGGCAACACTTTGGGTCTTCACAGAGTCTTCCATCTTTTCTCCAAAAACGTTGGCCCAGCCACTAAGAAAATCTTTACCAGTACCTGACAAAGACAGAACTCCATTACAAGACTCAAATTCAAACTATTGTCAATATACAGTAAACAGATCATTTGCCATGACTCTCCAAACTGAGCTCAGATGCATCCTGCATTCTTTGACCATCCTGGACATGTCTCTAGAATTTGATTGACATGGCATCAAATCAGTCCTACAACCCACACACAAAGATGCCACTTCAAGAAAAACCTTGCAAAAACTTGAGACCCAGCTGAAATTAGCATACAGAGCTCAAATAGTAGGAAAGTTGGCCTTCTATTTGAAATATTTAATCACATCAAAAAAAAATCTGGAAAATTTTATTTGTTAAGCTGAATTATCCTTCAAAAGCAAATCAGTTTCTGACATTGTGCTTTGAGTAAAATAGGAACTAGGAAATAGGAATTATCTTTGATAATTGTACCCTACTGCTGCTGCCATTTTAAACCAATACATTCAAATCATATAAAACTCTTCACTTTTGCTACGTAGTAAGTTCAACTGCTATAGGTAGGCAAGTCCAGTAGCCCCTCAGCCAACAACAAACAACCACAGACAGTGCAAGCAAAAATCAGAAAAACATTTTGCCAAAAATTGTCTAAGGGTTAGTTTGTACGACAACAGTGGTGGGATCATTTCAATTAGGCACTGATTAGATTAAGCACGCACACCAGACGCCATGAGTTTCAGTTGCGCAGAGTTTAAAAAACACTTTTTTGCTGGACCACATAGGCAGAGCCGGCCAAGACCCACACAGCCAGTCTGCTTTATTGTTATTGTTCAGAATCAGCTTTATTCACCAGGTATGTGTACTCATACGAGGAATTTGACTGTGGGTTATACAGATTCACGATGTGCTTACTCATAAACAACACTCAACAAGAGTCACTGACTGCAATATACAGTACAAATAAATACACAAAATATACCAAACAACAACATAGTAAGACTGATGAGACAATACTGCAATGAGCAGGGTATAAAGGGTGCTGGAAATAAATATTATTGTGCAGGTATTATTATTTACATAATGACAGTGGATGTGAGCTTTATATATAGCAGAGTGCAATCAAGGCCGGAAGGATTTTTTTTTGTGCAGGTGTAACCTACATAAGGTAGGTTGATATGATATACACAGTATGAACAACACTGAATTGCAGGACAACACAAATATATTATAAATAAGTAGTAGATGGATGGATGTTAGGGTCAGAGTTACTGGGTAGTTATACAGTGATTGTGCCTGGCACTAAGTGACTGAAGTTGACTGTTCATCAGAGTGATGGCCTGTGGATAGAAACTGTTCCTGTGTCTGTTCGTTTTGGCGTAGTGCTCTGTACCGCCTACCAAAGGGGAGGGGCTGGAACAGGTTGTATCCAGGGTGTGATTGTTCTGCTGTGATTTTTCCTGCCCTTTTACTGACTCTGGTTTTGTACATGTCCTGGATGGAGGGCATGTTGGCACCAATTATCTTTTCTGCATTTCTGTCAATTGTAGTCCGTTCCTTTCCTGTTATGTGGCAGATCCAAACCAAACAGTGATGGACGTGCAGAGAACTGACTGGATGATGGCTGTGTAAAAGTGGATCAGTATCTCCTTGGACAGGTTAAGCTCCTTAAGCTGGCGCAGGAAGTACATCTGTGTTGGGTTCCCACATTAGATACTGGGAGATATTGGATCCCAAAAACCTGAAGGATTCCACAACAGACACAGGGTTGTTGAGAATGGTGATGGGGGCAGAGTTGGGGGGCTCCTCCTGAAGATTTTGTAAGTGTAATGGTTTACCTAAAGTAGAACTGCATAGCGTAGTGGTTGGCTGTTCAAATGTCATTGTTTTCTAAAGAAACAAAACAGCCATAGAGTGATTTGAGTAATTGTTTTTATTATAGGTATTGTCCAGCTATTACCCCACCATCTACAGTAATTTCTTTCTTATTTAACGGGTTAAATGTTGGGGAGCATCCCTGTTATACCTGTTGTTGGTTTGGATGTTATCTAATGTAGGGAACATGTTTTAAGAACCATGGAAATTCAACTAATTGGTTTGACAATGCTGAAGTAAACAGACACCACATCTCTACAACCAAATCATGTGCATTAACACTCACTGTTCAAATAGCGTTGTGGTAAAAAACAGTCTGACACATAGGAACCATAGATCGAATTCAGTTAGGGCAAAAACACTCATCCATGTTAATCGCGAGCTGGTTCCTTTTCTTGTTTCAACACAACCAACATATCCAGGCAGAACTGAATGCCAAAAAATGTATAATTCAAACTACTTTAAATGTTCTGACGACTTACCTCTCTAGTTGAAGACAACTGACAAAACATGACTTCATAGAAAAATAATCTCAAAGGTTTATCATTATTTATCATGATAAAAATTGATATTGTTTTATTCCCCACTTTAATCCCACTGAACATCTGAAAGAAGACCTGAATATAGGCATTCATAACAGTGCTTTCTATGTTATTATACACTTCTGGAATGTTTTTTTGTTTCCAAATGAAAACAGAACAAAATATTGACTTAATCCACAGAGCACAAAATGTGAATGGCAGAAGGCTTAAATTTTTTTGTTACAATATTTCTGAAAAAATGGATAACAAAAATATTACAGGTCTAACATTAACTGGTAAAAGTCCATTTCAATGTACAGAGTGAAAAATAAACACGAAAACAATACTACTATCCTAATTCCGATATGGGTGTGCATGTAAATATGGTCAAGGTCAATTTAGTACGAACAGCATCCATTCACATAAGGGCATCAGCAGAATAACTAAAAGTGCTTATCCAGACCATTCAAAGCATGTTTAAAGAGGCATTGTGTTCACCACATTAGGTAGTGAGATGCTATGGTCCACCACATGGTCAAAGCAAGCTCAGAAAGCAGAAATCATTTTCTTCCTAATATGTTTTTGTTGTCCTGGAAGTCGATTAATCTTTGACCTTTCTCAGTGTGCCTGAGATAAAGAACTGTTTGTGATTCTGGCACCAGTGACATAATGCAAAACATAGACCAGAGAATAGCTGGTACAGCATAGCATTACAGCATAGCAGTGGGTATTGAGGCCCTAGTTGTTCCACACAGTGACAGAAGACATCAACAACAAAGAGTTCATTGAGCACAGTTTGCTAGACGTTCTGTTATTCTATTGATTATCAGTTAGCTAGCAGTACTAGATGAATCAAAGAGCTTTACTAGCTGTATCCATTACATAACTCCCATAATAACATTACTAGCTAGCTACAGCTTCTAAGAGTTATATTTACTACTGTATAGCAATTTAGCTAAGTGATGACATTAGGATTTGGTTGAATGGGCAGTAGCTACATTTTAACTGTAGGATAATAATACAAATTGAAAGATATGACGAGGAGAGATTGATACTAGTAGTACTACTAGCTAACCAGTAAAACTGAGGAAATTATTTTGATTACTCGCTAGCTATTGTCAACAATAGCGTTTGGCGTTTACTTTTTTGCTAACCAGCCACTGTGGCTAGTGGTTTTCCAAAGTTACTAGCCACTCAGCATTTTCACTAGCCACCATTTTTTTGTGGGTGAATTACGTTTTATTTTGATAAAATTAAAGCATACTATGGTGTGCTACATTTTAGTCTGTCTTGCTCACTGGTTCAGTCACCATTAGGCAAAGGTGGTTCCCCACTCTACTGGACACCCCTCTGTGAAAACCTTAATATAATGTGGCTCTTGAAAGACAACTACTGTTTACCTGTTATATCTGTCCTGTTGTCCATGTCCACTTGAGCAGCTAATGTACGCTACAATGTCCTCCCTAATATCAACCTATATATGCAAGCAATATATATATTCTTAACCTAACCTAGAACTATTAACATGTTAATTAATCAGTCAATAGTATTGTCTATTTTTGTTATGCTATGTTCTTATTAACATATACTTGCATAAAAAACGAAACAGAGCTGTATTTATTACTGCCTTGTCAAGTTATTTTTCCCCTTCCTTGCCTTTACGCCACATCGTGAATCTCCCTCTACTTCTTTCAGCTGTACTAGGCTCTGCTGCTGTTGTTGATGCAGTCTTTGATGCAGTTTTTGGTGATAGTACATACCCTAATCTGATGGTCTTGCAATCACTAAAAACAAATCTGTAATTTTAGGCTACTAAAATTTAAAGTTTAAATAAAAAGTGTATGCGGATTAGATGTGGTTTGAGGTTATAACGTATTAATGGAAAATGCCTGGGTGCAAAAAAAAACTCGGTCCACCCGGTTTTCCGACATTACTCATCTTCGCGAAGTCTGGACCTCTGTGGGGTATGCAAATTATAATGCAAATAATGTAATTGAAGATGTATTTTGTTGCAGACAAAAAAATCGACATGCCTAAGCCCATGAAAAATACCCAAATTGTTTAGGATGCACACCCAACTTGGCAACAGTCAATATGGAAAAAGTTTCCTACCGTAATTTTATCTGCAGTGTTTCGCTGGTATATGAGTGCAAAATCACAACACATAGAGACGGTGCGAGATTTTGGGATGGCTGTTGCCTTTGAACTTTGAATTCAGAAAAACCCTGTGAAAAAAAATGTATATATATAGAATGCCACCCGCCATTGTGGCTAGTAAGAGTAACTGCGTTACAACAACGATTCGCACGTAGGCATTATAGCTACCACCGGTAACAGAACCGTTCAACTTGACATCGAATGCACTGGAATGGCAGTAGTTGGATGGTAGCTAGCAAGCAGGCAAGAGAACGTTAGCAAAGCTACGGTAGTCCTTTGAATAAAACTGCATAACTAGCTAGCTACAAGTGTTACAACCAGCGCATGCATACGAAACAGTTTATTTATGAAGGAACTCAGCATTGGGACGTTAGAAAATCCATCTTAAAATGTCACAATCTAACGTAATAATAAAAGGAAATAACAGTCCACTGTAACAATATAAACAAACGGT
>JACXGJ010001492.1:69917-82678 GCA_016801105.1 Esox niger | reverse complement strand
TTAAGAGGCTCCTCTGTCCTCCACTCGTTACCTGTATTAATGGCACCTGTTTGAACTTGTTAACAGTATTAAAGACATCTGTCCACAACCTCAAACAGTCACACGCCAAACTCCAATATGGCCAAGACCAAAGAGCTTCAAAGGACACCAGAAACAAAATTGTAGACCTGCACCAGGCTGGGAAGACTGAATCTGCAATAGGTAAGCAGCTTGGTGTGAAGAAATCAACTGTGGGAGCAATTATAAGAAAATGGAAGACATACAAGACCACTGATAATCTCCCTCGATCCGGGGCTCCACACAAGATCTCCCCCCATGGGGTCAAAATGATCACAAGAACGGTGAGCAAAAATCTCAGAACCACACGGGAGAGCTGGGACCAAAGTAACAAAGGCTACAATCAGTAACTCACTACGCCGCCAGGGACTCAAATCCTGCAGTGCCAGATGTGTCCCCCTGCTTAAGCCAGTACATGTCCAGGCCCATCTGAGGTTTGCTAGAGAGCATTTGGATGATCCAGAAGAGGATTGGAAGAATGTCATATGGTCAGATGAATCCAAAATATAACTTTTTGGTAAAAACTAAACTTGTCGTGTTTGGAGGAGAAAGAATGCTGAGTTGCATCCAAAGAACACCATACCTACTGTGAAGCATGGGGGTGGAAACATCATGCTTTGGGGCGGTTTTTCTGCGAAGGGACCAGGACGACTGATCCGAGTAAAGGAAAGAATGAATGGGGCCATGTATCGTGAGATTTTGAGTAAAAACCTCCTTCCATCAGCAAGGGCATTGAAGATGAAACGTGGCTGGGTCTTTCAGCATGACAATGATCCCAAACACACCGCCCGGGCAAAGAAGGAGTGGCTCCATAAGAAGCATTTCAAGGTCCTGGAGTGGCCTAGCCAGTCACCAGATCTCAACCCCATAGAAAATCTTTGGAGGGAGTTGAAAGTCTGTGTTGCCCAGTGAAAGCCCCAAAACATCACTGCTCTAGAGGAGATCTGCATGGAGGAATGGGTCACAATACCAGCAACAGTGTGAAAACCGTGTGAAGACTTACAGAAAACGTTTGACCTCTGTCATTGCCAACAAAGGGTATATAACGAAGTACTGAGATTAACTTTTGTTATTGACCAAATACTTATTTTCCACCATAATTTACCAATACATTCATTAAAAATCCTACAATGTGATTTTCTGGATTTGTTTCCCCTCATTTTGTCTCTCATAGTTGACGTGTGCCTATGATGAAAATTACAGGCCTCTCTCATCTTTTTAAGTAGGAGAACTTGCACAATTGGTGGCTGACTAAATACTTTTTTGCCCCACTGTATATTATGTTACAAACTCCCTGAAAAAAAAAAACGTTTCTAGGTTGATTGCTGTACTACCAATGTAAGCAAGGTGACCATGAGATGCTTCTTGTATGTGGAACACACAATATTAACTTTGTGTGGCTGAAGTACTACAATGCACCCCCAAAAATTGCAACCCAGTGCCAATCCAGTTTTCAGATCAAACTCCACCCGAGCAGAGAAATACCCACAAGACCCCTGCAGCAAAAGCGAAAGCACATGCTGAACGGAGAAAAAAGAAATGATGTAAAATTGGAAGTGGTTCAAACAAGGATGCTAGAATGTTGCAGACTACTGAAAATGCATTAGTCTCACATGTCCCTCCTAGGCATTCTCATGGTGGTTCAGCTAGAAGGCCTGTAAAGCAGACCTTTTTGCAGGCCACCGGACTGAGTCAACTTTTTAGAGATTTTGGTCACACTGTCTGACCATCTTAGATAGTCTTGAATAAAATCACATGTAATTATTACCATTTGGTTGGCTTTTTAGGGTAGGGCTATTCAAATATGGTCCTGGAGGACCAAAACACTTCTGGTTTTTGGTTCTACCTGCTAGCTGATTGCCTTCACCTGGTATCTCAGGTCTGAATCAGTCCCATATTAATAGTAGATGATAAAAGCCAGAAATGTTTTAGCCCTCGAGGGCTGGAATTGAGTTGCCCTGTTTTAGGGTGTCATGTCTACTCAATCATTGCATTAAGTGAAGGTTGCACTCCAGTCCCATGTTCATCCATCTGAAATCTGTTGCCATCTGAAATGAACCACCTTAACAACAAATCATTGGTTCAGAAGACAAAATAACATTGACAGATGATTCCTGTCCATTATAACAGAAGAAGTAACGTATCCTCTGCCCAAACCACAGGCTTCACACCTGAACCGCATTTATATTGTGACCGAAGTGCACTTCAAACATATTTCATGTCCTGTATACAATCAGAATAAAAACTGTGCTTAGTAAAAATGTTGTATGTGGGACCTACAGTGCCTTGAAAACTTATTCACCCCCCTTGTCTTTTTACCTATTTTGTTGGAGAAGTGAAATGAGAAAAAAATATATATATATAAAAAACTGAAAATTAGCATGTGCATATGTGTTCAACACCTTTGTGAAGCCTATAAAAAGCACTGGTGTTGCCAATTACCTTCAGATGTCACATACAGTGGGGAGAACAAGTATTGCATACACTGCTGATTTTTCAGGTTTTCCTACTTCCAAAGCATGCAGAGGTCTGTAATTTCTACACATCAACAGTGAGAGACGGACTCTAAATCCAGAAAATCACATTGTATAATTTTTTAATAATTAATTAGCATTTTTTTGCACAACATAAGTATTTGATCACCAACCAATAAGAATTCCGGCTCTCACAGACCTGTTAGTTTTTCTTTAAGAAGCCCTCCTGTTCTCCAATCATTACCTGTATAAACTGCAACTGTTTGAACTCGTTACCTGTATAAAAGACACCTGTCTACACACTCAATCAAACAGACTTCAACCTCTCCACAATGTCAAAGACCAGAGAGCTGTGTAAGGACATCAGGGATAAAATTGTAGACCTGCACAAGGCTGGGATGGGCTACAGGACAATAGGCAAGAGGCTTGGTGAGAAGGCAACAACTGTTAGTGCAATTATTAGAAAATGGAAGAAGTTCAAGATGACGGTCAATCTCCCTCGGTCTGGGGCTCCATGCAAGGTCTCAGCTCATGGGGCATCAATGATCACGAGGAAGGTGCGGCAGGACCTGATAAATGACCTGCAGAGAGCTGGAACCACAGTCTCAAAGAAAACCATTAGTAACACACTACGCCGTCATGGATTAACATCATTGTTGGGGAATGCTTTTCTGCAAAGGGGACAAGACGACTGCACCGTATTGAGGGGAGGATGGATGGGGCCTGTTGTGGCAATTTCTTGACTAATGTATTTTGGAGACATGTTTGCTTATCTATTACCTGGTATGTAACTCTGGTCTTTGGTTGTGACATGCATCTGTATTATTTCAGACAATCATTAGGTTTTCTGACCATCTGCTCATCTGGCTAAACCATTAAGGGTATCTGTCCTTTGTTCCTTAGGAATGTGATTGTTGAGGGACTGTAGGGGCAGTTGTCCCTTTAGGTAAACACAACAGTGAACATTATGGCAGGAAGGATAAGGTGGGGGGACAGCCCTCCGACCTGTGTGACCTAAGATTGATGGGAGGCATCTTGCCACACCCCTTTTAAGAATAATAAATACGAGCTGTTCATGTAATTTACTTTAGAGGCTCCTCGAATTATTATTCTGTAAGCATTTGACGCGTCTCTCTATTTGCAAATAAACTGCTAATTGTGCCAAGAGAATTTGGTAGCTGTCTTACTCCTTTTAGTGTCTATTCGATGAAATTTCCATCACAGGCCATGTATCGCGAGATCTTGGCCAACAACCTTCTTCCCTCAGTATGAGCATTGAAGTTGGGTCATGGCTGGATCTTCCAGCATGACAATGACCCGAAACACACAGCCAGGGCAAATAAGGAGTGGCTCCATAAGAAGCATCTCAAGGTCCTGGAGTGGCCTAGCCAGGCTCCAGACCTAAAAATCTTTGGAGGGAGCTGAAAGTCTGTATTGCCCAGTGACAGCCCCGAAACCTGAAGGATCTGGAGAAGGTCTGTATTGGCCAAAATCCCAGCTGCAGTGTTTGCAAACCTGGTCAAGAACTACAGGAAACTTATGATCTCAGTAATTGTCACGGACGGGGGTTGGGACCCAATCACGGATAGGAAGGGCGAGGGGGGAGTGACAGGCATAGTAGTCGGGGTTAGGCAGAGGATCGGTACACAGACAGGCGGCAGATGTACTAACCGGTGGCAGGTAGAGTAGTCGGGGACGGGCAGGTGGTCGGTTCACAAGCGAGCTGCAGAAGTACAGACAGGTAGCAGGCAGAGTAGTCAGGGACGGGCAGATAGTCGGTACACTGGCGGACAGCAGAAGCACAGGCAGGGAGCAAGCAGAGTAGTCGTAGACGTCCAGAAGGTCAGTACACAGGTATATCGGAGAAACATGAAAAAGGCGTAAGTGAACGAAAACCATGTTCCGGCAGGGAAGGGATGACAGGGATCTGTAGATATACTGCGGGTAACAAGGTGGGTGGGAACAGTTGCGTGATCATGGATTGGGAACAGGTTTGGGAGTGGATGACGAGGTGTGTGAACGGCTCAGGGACACAAGGACCGGACTCAGCGTGATCGCTCTGGCTGGGGCCATAGTCAGGACATGGCCAGAAGAGGTGTCTCTAGGCACCTCTATGTGCTTTGGTCTCCCCAATTGGAGGCAGGTGTTCGTTATTGCCTCCAATTGGGGAACCTATTTATGTTGAAGGGTTGCCCACAGTATTGTGGTTTATTTTGGTTAATAGCCGTAGGCTATGCAACCCAGTCATAAGTTTGCTTTAAGTTTGTTTGTTTTCTGTTATACCTTCCTTTATTAAAAGAATGGATTACTCCTACAACCGTTTTGCCTCTGCCATTCTGTCCACAACCCAGACTCATGAAAGTATCAAATACTTATGTCATGCAAAAAATGCAAATGAATTATTTAAAAATCATACAATGTGATTTTCTGGAGTTTTGTTTTAGATTCCGTCTCTCACAATTGAAGTGTACCTGTGATAAAAATGACAGACCTCTACATGCTTTGTAAGTAGGAAAACCCACTATAATTAGCAACCAAGTTTATTTATATGGCACAATTCATACATAGAAGCAATTCAGTGTGCTTTACAGTGAAAATAGAAATAATGCAATAGAATCAAAAACTGTTTACACAAAGGTTATTCCTCTGATAGAACCAGAGCTTGCATTACAATTGGTAAAATATAGCAGGATATACATTTAATAACACAATAAATTAAGAAGAGAAATATAAAATACAGCGTAATAATAAAAAAATTGTGAAATGATGTCCACCTGTGAGCAATCTAAGTGTCACATGATCTGTCAGTACATATACACACCTATTTTGAAGACCACAGAGGCTGCATCACCTAAGCAAGAGGCACCACTAACTAAAAACTGTCATGAAGACCAAGGAACGCTCCAAAAAAGTAACGGACAATGTTGTTGAGAAGTACAAGTCAGGGTTAGGTTATAAAAAATATAGAAATCTTTGATGTTCCCCAGGAGCACCCTCAATTCCATCAGAACCAAATGAAAGAACATGGCACAACAGCAAACCTCCCAAGAGACGGCCGGCCACCAAAACCCACGGACCGGGCAAGGAGGGCATTAATCAGAGAGGCAGCACAGAGACCGAAGGTAACCCTGGAGGAGAAGCAGAGTTCCACAGCAGAGACTTTAGTATCTGTACATAGGACGACAATAAGCCGTACGCTCCATAGAGTTGGGCTTTATGGCAGAGTGGCCAGAAGAAAGCCATTACTTTCAGCAAAAAAACAAAAAGGCCACGTTTTGAGTTTGCGAAAAGGCATGTGGGAGACTGATGGCCAAGGAGTTTACTTTTTGGCCATCAAAGAAAATGTCCGGCACAAACCCAACACATCAAATCACCCAAAGAATCCCAGCATCATGCTGTGGGGATGTTTTTCAGCTGCAGGGACTGTGAAACTGATCAGAGTTGAGGGAAAGATGGATGGTGCTAAATACAGGGATATTCTTGAGCAATACCTGTACCACTCTTTGCTGGATTTGAGGTTAGGACGGAGGTTCGCCTTCCAGCAGGACAGTGACCCCAAACACACTGCTAAAGCAACACTTAAGTGGTTTAAGGGGAAACATGTAAATGTGTTGGAATGGCCTAGTCAAAGCTCAGACCTTAATCCAATAGAAAATCTGTGGTCAGACTTAAAGATTGCTGTTCACAAGCACAAACAATCCAACTTGAAGGAGCTGGAGTAGTTTTGCAAGGAGGAATGGGCAAAAATCCCAGTGGTAAGATGTGGCAAGCTCATAGAGACTTATCCATAGCGACTTGGAGCTGTGATTGCTGCAAAAGGTGGCTCTACAAAGTATTGACTTCAGGGGGGTGAATAGTAATGCACATTGACTTTTTCTGTTATTTTGTCCTATTTGTTGATTGCTTCACAATAAATAAATAAAAATATCTTCAAAGTGGTGGCCATGTTCTGTACATAAAATTATGCAAATCCTCAAACAATCCATGTTAATTCCAGGTTGCGAGGCAACAAAACACAAAAAATGCAAAGGGGTTGAATACTTTTGCAAGGCACTGTATATGAGTGAAATGTGAGGGGTGATGGACATTATGTGTGTGGACTGTGGGGCCACTAGCTAACTACTGGCACCAAAAGGCACAATGAAGAAAAACTGTGTGGCAGATGTGGATTGGACACCTGTTCTATATAAGGAGCGGCCAAAGTATCTGCAGGAGGAAATGAGGGCAAGTGAAGAGACAAGGACGTCCACACCCAGCAGGAGACAATGAAGTTTAAAGCCAGTACATGAGGATGAGGGCATGGAGATTGTTCCGTCTCCAACAGATGTTCCGTCCACACTTTTGTACTGACCAACATGTGACTGCTATTTGTTCTTTTTAAGTGACACTCTTTTTTTCCTGCTTGCCTATTTGTTCTGTCAGACTATTTTCGCACTTCTGCAGCTACCAGTTTTTTCACAGTCACTTATCAGAGTGTAAATACAGGGCACTTCTATGGTGCTTGAACTATAGAAGTATTTCAGAGCAGTGTGTAGTGTGAATTTACAAAATACAAATGATTTCTGAACTTGAAAGCTGTCAGTGACCATATATCAGAGCACGCAATTGTAAAATCAACACAAAAGCCTCTTCTGCATCTCACATTTTAACTGCTGGTCATTCGAATTGCCTAAGGTCAGTTCTGCCTCGTTCTCGTTCTGACCACTTGTGTCAAAGCTGAGCTTGGGCTGGCTTCAACCCAATTTAACCTCTGCTTACATTCAAATCGATAATATAAATGGGAGTATGTATTTCTATTGAACACCTGTCCATGTAGCATTGTAGTAAATTCAAAATCGAGTTAGTTACATAATGAGTATAAATCTGTACCACTGCTCTTTCAGGCTGAAAAACTAAAAAAAGTACACACTTTGGCCAATATTCTTCCAAAATTAAAGCAATTTTCATACCTGTTACAAACTTGTAACAAGTAACATTTTGGAGAACGTTGATATCCCCGTAGGGAAAAGTTAATTAAATTATTAAATGGTTTCAGTTGTTTCCCATCTTCATACCTGCAGTCATGTGAAGAAATGTAGATTTTTCTTACATATTTGGACATAAGGATATGTAATCTTCACTTCATCACTACTGACAGATAAAGGTAATCTAATTTTACAAATGACAATGATGGTAAATACTTCATTTATTAATAAAATGAATCTACAGAAATGTAGAAAATATAAGTAAACCTCTTCAATTAGCTTCAATTGCTGCACTGATTTGCTGAATGTAGCCGTTTCTTGTAACTATAATTTTTTTACAAGGATATGATTTTAACCAACTAATCTTTACAGTACTACTTCAACCTGGTCATGTTTGTAGGCTTCCTTGTATGCAAGGTCTGCTTCAAATCCCCTCACATTTCATTAGGATTAAGATCTGGAATTTGAGTGGGCCATTCCAGGTAAACAGGGTGACTGAGCATGTAATTAAATCAAATAGCAATAACATATTGGGTTGTTTGTTAAATGTAATGTATACACTACCGTTGCAAAATTAGGGGTTACTTAGAAATATTTTTTCTTGAAAGAAAAGCATATTTTTGTCCATTAAAATATCCTAAAACAGATCAGAAATACAGTGTAGACATTGTTAATGTAGTAAATGAATGTTGTTGCTGATTTGTAATAGAACATTGAGGTCCACTATCAGCAAACATCACTCCTGTTTTCCACTGGCACATTGTGTTTGCTAATCCAAGTTATTTTAAAAGGCTAATTGATACTTAGAAAACCCTTTTATAACTGTTAGCACAGATGAAAACTGCTGTGCTGATTAAAGAAGCAATAAAGAAGCAATTCTTTAGACTCAAAGGGCCAGAAACAAATACATTTCTTCTTTAACTCATCAATCAATTCTTGTTCTTAGAAATAAAGGCATTCCATCGCCAAGAAACTGAATATCTTGTACAACGCGTAATACTATTCCCTTCACAGAACAGCACAAACAGTCTCAAACCAGAATAGAAATAGTGGGAGGCCTCAGGTGCACAACTAAGCTAGAGGACAAATACATTGGAGTGCCTAACTTGAGAAACAGACGCCTGGAATTCTAGGCAGTTGGAAAAAAAGCTGTATCTCAGATTGGCCAATAAAAAGAAAAGAAAACAGACACAGAAGAGAGGAAGATAGAAAAAGAGTGCTATGGCCAGACAAAGTTTGAGGTGTTTGGATGACAAAGAAGAATATTTATGAGATGCAGACAAAATTAAAAGATTCAGGAAGATAGCTTGACATGCATGGTGGAGACAATGTGATGGTCTGTGAGTGCTTTGTTGGTGGTATAGTCAAGGAGTTTTGTACAGAGAAAGGGGATCTTATAGAAGGAAGGCTACCACTCCATTTTGCAACGCCAAGCCATACCGTGTGGATGGCACTTGATTTGAGCCAATTTCCTCCTATGACAGGACAATGACCCAGAGCACAGCTCCAAACTATACAAAAACTATTGTGCGAAGAAGCAGTATTCTGTCTATAATGGAGTGGCTAGCAAAAGTCACCAGATCTCAACCCTGTTGAGCTGTTCTGGGAGCAGCTTGACTGTATGGTATGCAAGAAGTACCCATCAAGTCAAACCACCTTGTAGGAGGTGCTTCAGGAAGTATGGAGTGAAATCTCTTCAGTTTACCTCAACATATTGACAACTAGAATACCAACAGTTTGCATCATTAATATTCAATTACTATATTTCCTATTTATTTTCATATACTGTATATCCCCACTCTATATCCCTACTATATTTCCTTCAAACTCATTTCAAGGACATTTCTAAGTGACCCCAAACCTTTCAACGATAGTGTGTGTCTATAAAAAATGTTTACCTTCAAACAGTTCTCCTAAAGCTTGTGTGCAACACAGAAACAAAAACCTCTGCGTTCCTAAGTATCCACTAAATCCTCTGAGTGTAACAATTCATTTGTAGCCCAAACAGTTTGATCACACCAGAAGGTTTTGTAGGAAGACACATTATGGAGGACATTCCTGAGTTCAAATATGATCTAAAGTAAAAGTCGAATACTAACAACTATGCCAAGCTCATATGGTTGAGCTTTTATAAAATTTTGACCTTGATTGTCTGACTGGAACTTCTACCTCTGATAAAACACACTGATCGAGGATCACTCTTATGTGCAAATGGTTTATGTTAGCAGATAATATAGAATGTGACGGTCACCATGCAAAACTGTCATGAACACAAAAGGCAGAGTATATCCATTGGAAGCCACAATGTGTTGGCAGGGTTTTTAAGTCCAACATCTTTCACTACAATCGTGCTTCTGAAGTACAATCATTATCTGAACATGGAAAACGAATTGTCCTTCTTTCCAAATCCTTCCCACTTTGCAACTCAATTGCTCGCTTTCTCACTAGCGCCCAATATGAGGTTCAGTCTGCCTCCCTCTCTGCACTAGAAGATGGCCACTGGTGACTGCCGCAGCTACCTTAGCTAATGTAGGTGGCACTTAGCGTGTCCTTCGGCAGTCCTGTGTAGCTGAACTGCTGTTCTCCTCATGTTGGCGGTTCTCTCTCCTCTAATAAAGTTTTTCTCCTCCACAGGGAAGGCAATTAACAGGAAAGGGATAGAAGAGCAGCGCATGCACTCACAGTAACCTAAAATCATAATTTGCACATCAAACAGCCCTTGTCTTCATCCTGGACCATTTGCATATAATAACGCAAAGGTATGTCAATGTCAAGAAGTATTCCATCTTATGATGCAGCAGGTTCTTCTGTCTTCAACTTTTCTGCTGGGATGCTTGGGCCTTATGCACTAGCAGCTGATCAAGTTCAGAGGCAGAGAAAGAGATGTGGAGAGGGAGGCTTTGAAGGAAGGGGTTGATGGGTAACCTTCTGCAAAAAAGGGGTTGACTCACTCAACAAGTTATTACAGTAATTACATTACATTACATTTCATCACACATTGTAATGACAAATCTGGAAGTTGCTTGTACATTAATAATACATCACCAAGTCATCACAACAGAATATTCTGACACACTGAACATTTTGAATTAGAGAATATAAAAGGAATTCTAATAAAAAATCTTGACTATGTCCAAAAACTCACCATAATATCTTCCCGATGTATGATGTTAACATTGGGCAGATGCAGTATGTATGCTATCTAGGATATCACATGAAACAATATCAAAGTACTTTAACTATGCCATCAGACCTTCAAGCACAATTGCCTAATTCTTCAAACTTCCCAGATATTGTAATTAAATTATTAAAATAATGACATCACACTGATCAGATGGTGTAAAAAGTATTATCCTCTGGATTCCATTTGTTTTTTCATTGGTTAGTGTAAGGAGGTCGGGTTAGTGTTAGGAAGTCAAAACAGAAATAGCAACAGGACCAGGTGGGCTGTGGGCAGTGACAGCAGGAGTCGTCAGGCAGAATGGAGATCAGACCTAGATAATTGTGTGGGTGAGTGAGTGAGAGAAAGAGAAAAATAAGTACTAGGTAACGCTTGCCAATTTGCTGTAATAATAATCCAAACTGCACAACACTAGTTGTGCTACATGCATTATTGATAGGTTCTCTCCTCAGAAGGATGCATTAAATATTTGTTATCTTATAAAAGCATCAAGCCACTCTGCACCTTGCGAGTATTAATTTTTCACACGTGCCTCATATTGTAAAACTCCATCTGGAACATTTATTTAGCAAATATTTTAGGGCAAATCAGGGGATATTTGAAATTTGGAACCCTGAAGGGAGTTATTTGCATACACAGGGATAGGAACAAACAAGAATCTGCACCCTGGGGCTGCTCTTGCTATGGTCTGAGACTTTAATAAAGGTTATTTGTGGTAGGTGTTTCTAATATTTTCGATCTCATGCACAGGAGTGAATAATCATGACCTGAATTGATACAAGGTCCTTCCCCAACCTACGAGAGAGCATGCCATCATTCTGCTTATCCCTGCCACCATTTGGCTCATCCCTGCCATCATTCTGCTCATCCCTGCCACCATTCGGCTCATCCCTACCATCATTCTGCTCATCCCTACCATCATTCTGCTCTTTACCTGCCATTATTTGGCTCATCCCTGCCACCATTCTGCTCATTACCTGCCATTATTTGGCTCATCCCTGCCACCATTTGGCTCATCCCTGCCACCATTCGGCTCATCCCTGCCACCATTCTGCTCATCCCTGCCATCATTCAGCTCATCCCTGCCATCATTCTGCTCATCCCTGCCACAGTTCAGCTCATCCCTGCCATCAACAGGTAGCAGCAATGGTAAGGACTGTTCAGCGTTGGTCTGAAGAGTCAAAAGCCAAACTATGCAAAATTTAAAACCTGTACTATGTAACATTACACAGCCGTAAGGACATGGAAGACATGAGTACAAACCGACAGAGAATTCAAATGTTTTGCAGTACAGGATCCTCGACTAGCTTGGCTGATGCGACCCACCTGACTCACAGTACAAGGGGAACTGTGACTCTGGTCTGGATAGGCACCTATTGTAACTTAAATATTGACTAAAATAATGCGTTAGCATTTTGATTGTTTCTTATTCAGTAGCTTCCTCATCAATTTATAGCGGTGGTTGAGTCAAACATTTATCATGATTCATTCAGTTCGAAATGGGAATATCCAAGCAGTTGTGTGCATCCCCTTCACTACTAACACCTCTTGCTGACTTCATCAAACCACCATTTTGAGACTCAGGTGTCAGCCAGGATAATCTTTGACTTCTGACCTGATCTCAGGAGGTGAAGGTAGACTCTCACTTGGAATGTCCCAGGGGACTAACACAAACGTACCAACGACAGCTCTCACTTGAAATGTCCCAGGAGACTAACACAAACGTACCAACGACAGCTCTCACTTGGAATGTCCCAGGAGACTAACACAAACGTACCAACGACAGCTCTCACTTGGAATGTCCCAGGAGACTAACACAAACATACCAACGACAGCTCTCTCTTGGAATGTCCCAGGAGACTAACACAAACATACCAACGACAGCTCTCTCTTGGAATGTCCCAGGAGACTAACACAAACGTACCAACGACAGCTCTCTCTTGGAATGTCCCAGGAGACTAACACAAACGTACCAACGACAGCTCTCTCTTGGAATGTCCCAGGAGACTAACACAAACGTACCAACGACAGCTCTCACTTGGAATGTCCCAGGAGACTAACACAAACGTACCAACGACAGCTCTC
>JACXGJ010001492.1:0-69817 GCA_016801105.1 Esox niger | reverse complement strand
TCTTTGGAGGGTGAGGAAGTCAGCCCAGTGCGTCATCAGGGGCAGGCTGCCTGCCCTCCAGGACATTTACTCCACATAACGCTGCAGAAAGGCCACAAGGATCATCCTGGACCTCAGCCATACACAGAGACACACATTCACACTCAAGCTCATTTACCCAAAAATGTTGATCATCCACCCACTCACGGAAGCACCCACTCTCTCACACTTACACTTACTCTCACATAAGCCATACTCTATGTGCACACACACACACACACACACACACACACGTTCACCCACACGCATTGTCACTTGGCATTGGGTTATACTCCACTCGGATTCGAAGATACAGTAGGGACTCAAATGATTGAAGAAATGTGCTGATTGCGGATGCAAAGTTAAATATTCATTCATTTAAATAATTGTCTGTTTAGCAAAAGTTTTCAGTAGAAATCTAATTAAAATGCTTTGTTTTCTTTTCTCCTAATGGAAAATGAAATGAATATGAAACAATGTATCTGTCAAACAGTGTATATTTGAGGAAGGTTTGCTTTTCTCAAATTATGGTATAAAAATAGAAGACATAGACCAGTAGATTAATTAGTTGATTGCTTTGCAAAGATTAAGTAAATGTTTTTTCAAGATGTTGCACCATTAGTAATTGTCTTGAAAACACTGAATGTTCATTATTTTAAAAATACTGTATAATTACATTAGAAAAACAGTAGAGCAGTTGTTTTAAATTCATGTATAAACAACATTCATCCCTATACATATGCACTAGATTTTGTGGGATGTCTTAGAAAAAGGAAAATGTTTTCATATCACTTTATCTGTCTGTCAAAAACAGTTGAATCATTAATGTAGAAAGATAGACATTTGCTTTTAAACTCAAGAGGGATCATATCAGATCCAGTTGTCATTAAGCCAGATGACCATTGTCAGTACTTTGTACCATCGCAATATGGCCAATCACATTCCTTCCTCAGCTTTATCAGAGTCTGTGTAACTTAATAACCGGTGAAACATTGGACCGTTTTATTTATCGACATGATAACCACTTAAAACCAAAATCGTTCTGCCTTTAGATTTACTACGGAATTCAATTCTGAACTGTTGCTGATTTGAATACTCATCACATGCTTTTGGCTCCCAGCTAGCATCAAATCAGTGATAATCACTATGAATTCCTTCAACACTTAAAGTCTGTTAAGCTTTGTACATAGGTGTTGCAGTTTTATTTAAAACTCTTGCAAGTAACTCTTATAAAACAATTATTTTCATCAAGATAGTAAGGACTTTGCCATCCCTTGATAGATGATAAGGCTATCACATGCAGAGCCTACATTCAGGTCAGACAAAATTAAAAGACACTCAAACAAATGTTTAAGTACGTTTAAAATGTACATGATTTTTTCGACTCTGTGACTAAAGTTGTTGGAAGGTGTATAAAGATATAGAATTTGAAAATACCTAAGTTCTCACCTTGAAGTGATGTTTTGTGTGGTCAAACCAGTGCAAAGTGAAATAATGTTACACTATTTCTTTTCCTCATAGCAAAATTAACATATTTTCTGCTGTTCTAATTAAGAAATCTAGATAAGCCCATTAATAACAGTCAAAGGAAGGAGTAATCTAGCCCAACGTATATTGAATTTGATAGGGTATCAATTTCAATTTCACTGTTAATTGAAAATAGAGTCCAGAGGCAATAACAATCAATACATTATTCTCACCTTCCCCGTGACTTTCAGCTATGTAGCTATGTTTGTTTCTCATGTCTCAAATATGATGATGGAAAATGAGAGGCTTGATTTGTAAAGGAGATTAGCTTCAGAGCTTAGTCGATCAACATAGTCGGGCCTATTCTATGTCAGATATGGAGCTTGTTGCTACAGTATACAAGAACACCATTATTTTTGTTTTTGTACTGTATGTCATCTCTTTGATTTTAACAAGCACATTTCTACTTTAAAGAGTCAATGTTTACAAAGGATCAGTGCAAAGCAAACTTTTCATTTAAATACTGGCCATTTAGTTTCGGCTGCAACAAGTGCAACCATCTATATGGTTCGTTATTTTTCTTCGTAATTAAAGATGAGGGACACAACGCAGGGGATTTTTTTTCAGACCCATCATAGTGATGTTGGTTTACCATGTTGTTGTTTTGTTAGTTTACCAAGCCAACACACTAATTCTGAAGTGAAAACATTCCTGTGAATGGGTTTGCTCCGGTTGTAGGTGTATGCTTTTGAACCGTAACCAGGATCAGTCTGTGTTAATGACCATGAGAAATACGTATATTGTCTAAATACTGCACTGGGGGTTCGACTGAAATGAGTCCTAACTCCCAAACCAGTTGCACTTTCAACATTATGCAGACAGAAATGGAGCATACATGTACATAAAACGATTCCAGCAAGTCATTAATGAAGCACTGTCTCTCGTAGGCACAACAGCGGCAGAGAATAGCATAACATCAACAGAGAACAAAAACAGGGGACACGAAACAAACCAACCAACCAAATAGACAGCGAAACGCTGAGGCTGGAACAGCACATAGCCTGACAGCGGAAGGCCAAAAACTCATTAAAATAGCTCCGCTCTGGGTTTTTTTTTAAGTAGAGAGAGTGGCCCATGGAATCTCCAAACTGACAGAATATTTCATTAGGAGTCTTGAATATTTCATTTGGATACACGTCCCCGGATGACTTTCCTCTCATACATTAAGAACTAGAAACTGCTACAATTAAAACCAACTCATCTGCATATGAAGGGCAGTCCTGAATAATCGGTACTCAGTGAATACTGGCTGGCTTGGTCGGGATTGATGTATAAAATGAATGAGGATCCTTTCTTTATCCCTGTGCTTATATTCTAGGCACTGCAGCTCATGCCATAGTCATCCATAGTCATCCACCGGCCTTAACATGCATCAACCAGCTCCATCCTGGCACACACTTACTCATTAACACACATCACAGCGCACGTTACTGCACGGGTTCTTCCCCGACTCCTCCATGCCCATCCTGACATCCTGCAGGCCCACAGAAACCCAGAGCGGTTAGCTCCTCAGAACAGGGGCGTCTGTCGCATCACTATGGCAACCCGGAGTCTCCCCTTCTGCGGCTTAGAGGCACTTATTTTTCTTTCTCATTGGCCTTTTTTTCAGTTACATTTCCTGAAGCCCCATGTTTCGGAGCATGACAGTTTGCACTCAAACTATGTGAACAGGCATAAAAAAGAGGTGATGTTCGGACAAACTGCCACATTGTACCTCAGCTTTTGGGGGTTAGTATGAAATGAAAACAAAAGGGGACTGAAAGAATTTTGGAGCAGCTGTACTGGTGGCGTTTCGGAACTGATCTCATTAGTGAATTAGCATAATGCATGAGAGCCATTCTTTAGAGATGGCTGAACTATTATTGTATCTTGGACATTTTGTTCTCCATGCCAGTTTGCTTATTTATGAGGAATTCTAATTTGCCTCAGCATTTTATGTATAACTCCATCTTCTGGATTATGTCATTATAATAATGGTACAGTGAAAATATCATTGCAATCAATGTGTTTCAGCCTACCAGTCCACCGCCATCTCAATACATCTTACAGGAAAAGTACTTACTTCCTACAAATGTATACATTACTGGTTACAATGACAGAATATAAAGTGATTGTAAGTTGCATAGGAAAGAAAGCATTTTCAAGACCTAATTAAATCAATGTTAGAGAAGGTAGAGTATCTTGCTAGATCACTGTAACAGAGCTTTGTAGAAACTACAGAGCATCCTATCAGTTTAATAGAAAAAATGTAATGCTGAATTAATTACATAACTATTGGTTACTTCCCAACAGCTGTCGGCTGTTGAGTATGATGAGTTTTATTTACTGTCTTTTTTTGAGAGCTCGTCACTTTAATTCAATCTTGCTATTTCATTTCCCCAAAAATGTCCCCCCTACTCAGTAACACTTCATTTTAATGAGGGGTCCTCATTACGGTTTAACTAATTACATCATGCAATTACACTGTAACAAGTATTGTAATTAACTGCAATGTAAGTGTTAGCAAGTTGAAACCCAACCATTTCAGTGACCCAGCTATGTTTATAGGGGCTTTAGTCTGTTGTCCAGGCCCAAATCTGTTTGAAATGGATGGACTCATGCTTTTGCAAATGTTCAGACTTTGAAAAAAATGCTTAGTAAAACCAATGGGTAGCCATTTTGGTGCGAGTTAGAACTCCAAGCAGAGGATTCTAGATACTAATACCACATTAAGTTTGGATTTTGTTCAGCAGGATGTAGCTACAGAATATTAGGAACACATCATTAGCAGTTATGTATGACAAACTTTGACCATCATCCAACAATAAAAAGTAAGATTCCCGTTCAGATTAAAACCAGTCTCTATAACTGGGGGGCGCATGCAGAGCGGGAGGTGAGCCAGGGTTCTTATTATAGGCTTCACAATGTGAAATGTTAACACCTTCCTTTACGTGTTTTTCCGTTCCAGTAAATATGCAATTGAAATGAAGAGTTTCAACTATTAATGACAACTAAAAAAATACCTCTCTTTAAATGGTTCTTCCTGCTTTTAGGAATCATTGCTTCCATGGAACTAGCCATCTTCCGGGACACCGAATAGCCCCAGAACCATATGATAAATACAAAGATGGTGCTGGTATGTTAACAAACGTTTGTTCAATAATTTCACTATTCTGCTCACCTGACCTACACGGCAAACCTTTCTGTTCACCCAACACATTTTGCTCAGCCTTTTGGCTTGAGATTACTTTGCATTGACCGCCTATGTATCCACAGCATAACAGTGACCGACTGATCAGATAACTGAGTTGGAAAGAAATGATCAGAATTCACACCTCCCTGGGGAACTCCGACCATGTGATGCATCTAAGCTTGTCAAATATTGGATGCAGAAATAGAGTGAGAGACCAATGGGGAGCAGAAGGACTGACATTACAAAATGGCAATTTTTTTAAGAACTAAAATGGCAAGTACTAGGTGAAAGCAAAAACCCACAGACACTGTGCCCTCTAAGGAACTGTTTTGACACCTCTGCACTAGGCTCACTGCTTTTGAAATGATTACATTTACATGAGAATATTTGGCTAAATCTCGTACTGCATAATACGTACTACTAGTACTTACTTTGCAAATAATGGTAAAGAACATACTGTTTAGTGCATTGTAAGCTAGTATGCCAGTATTGGGAGTGATTGAAACATACTACCTCATAATAAAATTGTCTCAACATTGGATACGTTTGAGTATTTAGCGAAACACAATTACTCCCACCACGAATAGCATCCATGCACTGTAAGGCATTTGCCACTGGCTATTTTAACAGCTAATAAGCCAGTAATTCTTGGATGTTACTATTTGGAATAGTCATAAGATTTGAGAAAATTGCTGTCAAGATTGAAGAACTTTACACTGCCAAATCTATTTAATTTCATGGCACAACAATGTTTGTTTGTCGTTCATATATGAATGAAATGGATGCAATAACTATCAATACAGGGGACAATAACAGATTTTTTGTCAAATAAAACAACAAGAGAATAGTGGAATCCCCTCCTCTATTACTACACAAGGGGTTGTGGTCTATGTTACCACAAAAAGCATGTACGGATGTATAATTAAAAAATCCACCAGAAATAGTAGACCATCCAGGAATTTTTGGCATACTACTTTCAGTATACTATGATTTGCAACGTCCTCATCCTCTCACATACTAATCTGGCATACTATATAGTACGCAAGTATGCGATTTGTGATTGAGACACTAAAGAGTGGCAAGTTGGTTCCATTGCTTAATTGTAACGGTCCCGGCCTGCAATTAAGCCTGCTCCATGTTTTCTGTATGTCCATAATTTGTCATGTCCTTGTTTGGTCTTTCCTGTTCTTGTTTCAGTTAATCAGTTTATTCCTTTCACCTGTGTTTTGCCCCCACCTGTTTCTGTTCTCCTTGTTAGTCTGTGTATTTAGTTTGGCCTTTTTCTCCCTGTCCTGGTCGGTCAAAATTTGCTGTCGTATGTTCCATGTTCGCTGTTTAGACGTTTACATTTATTACTAGTTTTCAGCTTGTTGTTTTGTAGTGCACAGCACTCTGTTTTCTTTTACCCTTTTGTATATTAAAAGTGTTTCCCTGCACCCCTGCGCTTGCCTCCATCTCCTTGGACTATAAGTCAGGCCTAGCAAAAAGTTCATATAATTGCTAAAAATGCAATGCATTCTGTGTATAAAATTTCTAATCAGCTTTAACTTGAAAGAATACTACAATTTCTAAGTACTGTTAAAAGGTATTATTTTATATTTCTTAATATTATATACTGCATGCATATCAGGCAAATGCAATAATACATATTAAATACTCAAAAGTAGTTTAAATACCTGTTTTTTTATATTTTCAAGTATATCACTGGCAGCCTATAACAACATTAAACTTCCTCTCTAAAGATGGCCTACATTCCATGTCTGAGAAGTTCAGTTTGTCTGGTGATGGAAATCGGACTTGAATGTAGTTAGGGGTGAAAATAGTTATAGTTATCTTTTCTTTTTCTGAGTGCTTCTACACATTAAAATTGCATGCACCATTCTTGTTTCATTGCAACTGTTTGTATGACAGCTAGCTGCACCTCAAAAATTGAAATCAATCTGGAGAGTACTGGGTCAGATACGTAGATCATGGGTTAAAAAATATGCGAAGAGGAATCCAGTATAAGACACAGGCCTTTGAGATACAACATAGGTAAAAGACCTTACTGTGTGTGAAGACATTAAATATTTATTTGTTAAAACAGGGAGCTGCAGTTGCTTAGCTCAAAGCACAATGTGATTAGCATTCAAACCCTACCAAACCTTGAATATTTCAACAATTTATTATCAATAACGAATAAACTTGAAAGGTATTTCATCACAGCCAAGCAGAACCGAAGTTGGCTAATTAAAAATGTTGTGTATAATTCCCCTTTGTTTTACAGCTGGTCTTTGCTTTAAGATGCTCTACTCAATTTAATTCTTATTAGTCTTTCAAAAGAAATATCTTCCCGGTAACAATTATCCAAGTAGCCTATAGTCAGACAACTTATGTGGGAGCTCCATTACCAGAAGAAGATCATAAACTGACTGCAATTTCCAGAATGAGAAACATGACGAAAAAAAGGACATCTTGTTTATGTAGTGATTTGAGATTTGGAGGTACAGATTATGCAGATTTTCTTTTTCTAATTAGTAATTTCTCCAGAATACAATTGTATAATCACAGAGCCAGTAGAGCGATTTATAGAAGTAAATCAGCATACTGTAATTAGGAATTCCTCAATATTATACAGTACCCCGGATATACCCGAATCCGATTACACTAGATCCAATCCTGTATCTAACTGTGTTGGATAACACATTATGCAGTTGAACATTATATACCGTCTCAGATAATGTTCAATGGCAACAGACTTTGGAGCTCAGTGATGATATGACAAATACAAACCAAATACCAAATTACATTTAATTTCTGTAGATATACTCTTTAATGAAAATCCTACATAAAACACAAATGCATTGCATTTGGATCCTGGATAGAAATATTAGCTTAAATATCTTCTGCCTCACTCTGTTGGAGTTAAGTGCTTGTTCTATTGAACTTGCATAAGTCTGTTGCAAAATTGTTCCACCAACATTTTTCCATGTCAGTTAGCTGAGGACAGCTATCCGTGCAAGAAACAAGTGCTGAGCTATGTGGCCTATGTTTCTACTTGACATCAGCAAACAGAAGTGTTTTCTTAAAGATGTGGGGTTGCTAAGATTATATAGAAGAACTGGTATGATTTTTCCAATACATCTGAACTATTGTAATTTGTAATTGCAAAAAATATAGAACTGTGCATTCTTTGGTGTGAGCTGACAAAGCTTTTCAGCACTGGTAATTAAGAACATTAAAAAGCTTTTATCAGACATCCCCAAAAGTGCTTTTAATACCCTACATTTGTGCAAAGGCCAGTTACTTCTATATGTACTCAAGCAATAGGCTATATAGCATAAAAAATGAATGTGCACTAGTTAGTGGAAGATGGAGAGTGCATTCTGGAAAGAGTTACATAGTACATGTTCACCACACACACCCTTCCCTTTTTGTTATTTTCATTAGGGTTTTCATTGTGAAAAATCTAAGCTGTAGTCCATAAACCATGATTTAGACAGGCCTGGCTAATACAAAAAATGCATTTGAAATGTTAACATTCCCTGCCACACTAGACAAAATAATTTGGCAGGCTTGCAGGGTAATAAAACAATTAACTTTATTTCAGATAAATGTGAGTCTGATTCATGTCCAACACAATTTAAATCCAATCATCACTGACATATTTCAGATATGATATGGTTGGCCTTGTATCCCAGTTGCATTGATTTTCTAAATTGACTAAATTGACAGTCTTGTCAGTGTCAGTTGGGAATTTGACCATACAATTATTTTTGTATATTGTTAACTTTCATGTGACATCACGGCATATGGGAACGCCCACTCGGTTGGCAAAACAAACTCTCCTTCCATTGCCCTCCATCGATAACTCCACAACTTTTACTAGTTATACTTCAAAATGCCAGATAACTGCAGTTTCATTGCCAGGCTGGTAATAGTGGGTCATTTAAACAGTAGGAATGGTTTACCAGAATTTGGGATTTTTTATATTATTATTGGTACATCTGTCACAAGAATCTGTGTTATACTGGTTGCACTACATTACACTGACCACCCATAGCAACCAACAGCAATTTAGGTAATTTAACATTAAACTTCGCTTTGACATTTCTTCTCCATCTCCCAAACAATTGCAATATTGACCCACCATAATCGAATATATATATTTTCGTATGCTTATATTTTGATAGCAGTGTAAGTAGATGGATTCTCCACAAGGTGAATGTACACATCCCCAAAGTTTAGCTCCGGCAAGGATCTCACAGTTTTTTACGATGTAAATAACGCAGCTGGTGCTGTTTATGGGTTTATGGGTCTTTCATGTTTATTAAGGTGATCTAAACACTCATCGGCTGTAAAAGTAGAGAATTTGACTGGCTTGTGCAGTAGCTCCATATAATTCCCAGTGTTAGCCGCCAGGTTTCAACAATATCTTGCCCGCCAGGCTGTCAGAGCAACCATGTAACTGAAAACAATGAATACACAACTTCATAAATTTGGTGTCACTTTGAAATGCCCTAGAATTTGAAAGAAATATATTCTTTGTCCATCAAAATACAACCCTTTTTCCAAAAAAGTTGGGATGCTTTGTAAAATGTTAATCAAAACAATCAACATTTAAAATTATTCTTGAGAATCATGGACATTGCATCATTCAGACTAAAGAACAAAATGCAATGATATGCAAATAATTTAAAACATATATTCAATCGAAAACAGTACAAAGACAACATATCAAATGTTGAAACTGAGATATAACATTTTTTCTTGAAAAATAAATGTCCTCGCTAAATTTAATGCCAGCAAAAGACTGAAAAAGTTGTTTAATGCTAAAAAACTGAACCTAGTGGACTATCACACACTTAATTAGGTCAAATGGTAACAGGTGAGTAACTTGATTGTGTACTAGAAAAATATTCCAGAGATGATGGGTCTGTCAGAAGTTAGAACGGGGAGGTGTTCTCCACTCAGTGAAAGACTGCGTGGGCAAATAGTTTAACAATTTAAGAATTCAATTTCTCAACGTAAAATTCCCCCAAAAGAGTTTGGGGATCTCATCATCTATGGTACATTATATCATTAAACGATTCAGAGAATCCAGAGAAATCTCTTTAGGCAAGGGACAAGCTCTTGATGCAGTGTCTGTGAACACAGTATGTAACTGCACCCACAAAGGCAAGTAAAAACGTTATCACGCAAAGAAGAATCCATATATGAACAAGATCCCGAGCAACAACTGCCTTCTCTGGGCCCAAGTCCATTTAAGATGGGCTGAGGTGAAGTGCATTAAAGTCCAGTGGTCTGAAATATTTTGGGGAGTCATTCTTACCAAAGAGGAGAGGGACAACCCCGCTTGTTATCAGCGCACAGTTCAAAAGCCAGTATGGTACGTCGGTGCATTAGTGCAAATAGCATGGGTGACTATTAGTGCAAGTAACATGTGAGCAATACATTTGTGAGTACATAAATAAAAACGGGTAGATAATACAGTACTAAATTTATTAAAAACTGCCGCAAAATAACCCAAGATGCAATGTAGACGGATTCAGTCTCTGGAGAGGAATGGATGCCCAATCTAGCTAATAAATTGATGTTGTCTCTAGGAGGGGGGACAGTCAACTAACACAGATTTTAAGGCATAGTGCTTCCCTCCCTCCAAGCTGAACTAGGCAAGCCTCATGGTTTCATTGCCTCCATCTCCAACTAACAAAAATAACAATGACCTATGTTTAATTTATCCTGCACTCTACACATACAACTATGCTGTATTTCTGCTGTTTAACTGCCACAAAATGTTATATTTGTATGTATTCATTTATATCTAATTAGTGTGTTTATTGATTATGTTAATCTCGCAACATGGAGCAAAGTGATATGCTTCATCTGGGTTGTCAGAGTGAGTCACCATCCAGCAAATAATTCAGTGATAGCAATGTAGCAAAAACCTTGGGACTGTAAATTCTTAAGTGAAGAGATTTCCTGTGATGAATCTCCTAGCCTTCAAATTAAGAACAACCCACTTGGGATATGGAAGGAACAGAGAGGAACTTGGGAGAAGGCAAAGGGCTCAAAAAAAGAACTTCAAATTCTCATCTTTCTTGCCCCATCTTCCCATGAGAAGAATATATTCTCTCTTTGAAGTTGAAACTCAAAACAGAGTAATTGATTTGGTTCTCATTTGCCAAGAACCTTTCAAGCTGAAGTTCTTGAAGGAAAATGGATTGACTTGCATTCTAAAATGATAGAACTGGTAGAAATAAAGCCATGAAGCGAAGATCTTGGATGATTCACAGCATTTTTTCACCCTGATCCTTTGACAAAACCATTGCCATCACCAACAAACAGTATTCTGAAAATATGTCATGTCCTGTACGTTAGCTTAACCTTGAATATTGGTTTGAGGGCTGTCTTTAACTTCACACTGTTTATACTAAACAAAATATCCATTGAATGTGATTACTAATTAGGTATTAGAGTGTTTGTGGCATGTAATGTGTGAGCTACTACACCCATATAAATGTGTTCCAAAACAGTTATTTGTCAGTCCCAATAGGGTAACCATTTTTATAATCCAGTAAAAACTTTTTGGGTTACAGATAGAATTATCAATTGCCAAAAAACTCATTTGGACACAATCATGTAAAAATTTTGTGTAAACACAATCATTAAAAGATTTACCTCAGTCAAAAGTATTATAAACACTGCAAACATGCATACAAGAAATTATTCTACAGTACTCATACAATGGACTGTCTAAACCTATTGAAACAGAGACAGCACCAACACCCAGATGTTGGTCAACATTATAGTAAGAAGGAAAGAAAGGTTCAAAACCACTTCAAATCTTGCAGATGAATCATGCTCTGTCTTTTTGAGCTCTTCTTGGTTGCAACAACGGACAAGTTTGCTATTGTCAGTAGTCTTTTGAGGTGGCCTGGATTCCAAGCCCTCTGGGACAAGGTGGGGACGCTGGAAAAACAAACTGCGAGAGGGACCTCAGCAGGGACTAACTTTAACACATGCGCCAATTACAGTGAGCACAGCGTGCAATTCTTTTCCAAACACCACTGAGCGCGCCACATGCCCCCTGAGGAAACATCTGCTCCTATACCTCACAGGCTCATAGTCCTCTACTCCCACACTCCACTGAAACACAATGTTCCAAAGAATACACATTCACAGACATTAGCAGTCTACCTTCATTCAAACAGTGAGTCATTTGGGACAAATTATTCTTTTACTAATGAGCCTTATACCCTTTTATAAATGAGTGGATACAAAAGAATCCACATAAAAATACAAAATGTAATCAATACATTTTAATCAAGCAATTTCACATAAACCATACATAATACAATCAATTCAGTACCAACTTGGATTGTCCTAGAAGTACCATAGCTAACTTTCTTACTGGCTAATGAAGGCCAAGTAGGGCTGATTTTTCCATTTGTTTTCAAAAGTTTAATTTGTGAAAAATCATAAATAGTATAAGCCAATAGACTATATGACGTTGATTGAATAAGTATGAATGTACTCCAAGCAATCTTTTCAGTTTAATAAGAAATGCAGGGTTATGGAATGGCCCAGATTTGAAAGCTCAGATCATAGTCCTATCAAAATGCTTAGGGGGATATTGGTTCAACTACATGAAGTAGTTGAACAAATACTTTAAAGAAGACTATTTGGCAGTTACAAGAAATAGCTATATACAATATTTTTTGCCAAAGGGGTAACGCCAGCTATTAAAGATAGGGTTGTACTGATTTGTCCCACCCTAGGAAAAGGCATTTCTGACATTTCTTTTGGTAATTTGTTACATTCATCTGTCAATATTCTTAAAGTAAAGATTACGTTTCCATATTTCCACATAGATAATATTTTTTTTTACCTTTTTCATATGACTGTAGGCAGCACGTGACATAAAAATGTTTGCTCACCAGCCACTGTGGCTACTGGTTTTTCATAGTTACTAGCCACTCTGCATTTCAACAAGCCACAATTTTTATATTGGGAAATAACATTCTATTTAATTCAAGTTGTGCTACATCGTAATCTACCGTGTTCACGCTGTCAGTTACTGGCACGCAAGGCTATAGGCCTAACACAAATGGACCAAAATCAAACTGTATGCAGGTAGTGTTTATGGGAGCTGTACAGTCATAGCTCGTAGTGTCACTCACATTGCAGTGAGTTAATTATTTCCGATATATTTTCAGATGAATACAATAAAACAAAATATGTATACAGGGGTTTTCCTGGAGGAAAATAAGGCAATGGTGGTAACCCAACTCCCACGAACTACCGGATGCCCCTCTGTGAAATACTTAATATAATATCTGGCAACACACTTGAAAAAGACAGCTATTATAGTGTTAAGTCTGTCCTGTTGTCCATGTTTATTTAAGCATCTAATGCACGCTACAATGTCCTCCTTAATATCAACCTAAATATACAAGCAATATATTTATTCTTAACCTATGCCCATTAACAAGTTATTTAATTAATTTTTTTAATTTAATTTAATTATATTTCTACTACATTATGGCACTCTTGCAGTACTTAGTTTACTATTACTTACTATTACATTACTAAATCATTTTTTAATAATGTCATTGTGATTTTGTCCAGTTTATCACTTTCCTTGATGCTTGTATCCTTATGATATGAGTCTATTTAGACACATAGAACATGTGAAAGGGATTTCAGTAAGTCCTTTGTTATATAGTATGTGTTATGGATTTATGAAACCATGAAACTAAAGTGTATTTTTATATTTTGTATATGTCGGTAAAGATGGATGGAAATGAAGGTGTTGACACTTACTTGCTAGTGTATGCAGATGAAGAGGTCACTGACATCAAACTGATGGCTGCCCACCATTCTTCCTCCACTCCCTAGGTCTGCCTGTTTCCCTGCATCTCTCCCTGGCCTCCCATTGCCCCTTCCAAGACCAACCCAAAGAGTTGTTTGGGAAAAGAATAATAGATTTTGTCAGAAATATTTATTTCGCAGGCATTATTTCTTAACTGATCACCAGTTAATTGACTGGATTCCTAAAGTATTTCATATTATTTGAAAGGGCTGTTTCTAAAAATTCTTTATACGTGTCATATTTTCAAATATGGTGTTGCAACTCCAAATTAAATTCATTAATACAACCGCAGCTGTTGATCAATAAAGAAATAGAACATTCTGCTCAGGCTGGAATGTTAAATAAATCTGTAAGTATAGTCTACTATAAGTCACCTGAAATGTTCAAATATTTCATTAGGATTGGATGTCGTTTGAGGTTATTACATTTAAATTAAATATCTTGACATGCTTGGGTGCAAAAGAAAACAAGGATCCGCTTGTTTTTCTGGCGTTACTCATCTCGGCAATGTCGGGACCTGTATGGTCCTGCATGCAATGTTGACAGATTTCATTGTCAGTAAACAGACATTCTCCCACTGACTCCAGAGTAAATCGAGACACCCAAGACCATTAAAAATAGCACAATTGGGTGTAGAAAATACCACATCTGGCAATGCTGCCGATATGGAAAAAGTTTACTCCTACATTTGCTGCAGTGTTTCGCTGGTATTTTATTCATGAGTGCAAAATCATGTTTTACCATGCCAACACACAGAGGCTTTGCTCGATTTTGGGAAGACTGTCACCGTCGGGTTTTCATGCTGGAAAAACCCTGTGTATAAACATATGGAATGCCACCCACCAAAGTGGCAAGTAAGAGTGACTGCACCAAATTCTACCTAAGTTAAGTAATTGCTGGAGGAAAACCATTTTAATTGCATTAACGTTTCCCAGTAGGGACTTCGGCAATGTTCCCCAAAATTTTGTTTGCTATGAGTTTGTCCATAAGTGGGCGGAAGATCTCTTTAAAAATGTAAGTAAATTGATTTAACTTCACTCCTCAGTTCAGTTACATAAGGGCCAATGTCATCTGCATATTAAGAATCACATGAGTGAAAGTCCAGATTTACATGCAGATGTGGAGGTTAAATTATGAGGACAGGGGTTGGTTGCTGAGTATTCTAGAGCAGGCACTCCTGCATAAAAGTTAAATTAATTTTATGAACTTGTCTACAATGCTTTTTTTCTTCAGGACAACTGATAGGGCTATATCACTAAATCAAAGTATTTTTCAAAAGTGAAATATCACCACAGAATCGAGAATAGGTAACCTATGATAATATATTATATTGACTAGAAGTAAAAAATAACTTTCTGCTATGGATCAAGACTTATTGATCAGACTGGACCAGTTTGTTAAATAAGCATATTGGACGAAGTCTTTGCTAGTATCTATGGTATGTCTTGAGGAGAGGCTTTATGACCCACCCACTTCAGGGTCACTCCAAATGTTTCAAATAATTAATGGTGAATGTCAGTTAGGGGGACCTATCAGAGTACTGATCCATCACACAGTTAAGGTCTCAACCAACAACCAGGTTGGTCTGAGAGACATCTGGAATCAAGGCTGGAATCTTTCTACAAATGACAGCATTAGCAATTTAGATATTGATTAGAGTCATCTGATTTTAGTGGATCTTTCCTACAACAATCAGATAACAACCATCTCCATCAGCAATAATGGTTTTGTGGTTCTGCATTAGAATTGCCCCATCTCGTCTGGGTGGAGGTCTAAGCCTAATATTGGAGTCATTCTTCAGATGAGTGTCTCGCAAATGTGCTTCATTGGTTGTTTAAACGCTGCTCATTCCATGAAGTAAAGTAAACCTTTTATTTGCAATTGTTAAGGGGTCTTGCTTAGCGTTTGTGGCAATAAAAATGTGGACGTTCTGAGCATAGCAGAGAGCTCAGTGAGCAATCCCTTCACCGAGACAGTGTCCTCAACCCACCCCTCTCAAAGGGCTGGCAACATTCTCATTCTTTGCTCACTTGTTATTAAACTGTGGCTAACAAAGTCAAATCCATTTCTGCAGTCAGCATAACAGTAAATTTGTTGCATTTGCGTTTGTTTAAGCTGTTTTCCAGTGACAAAAATGTATATTCCTTCATAACAATAAGCTGATGATGCACCATTAGGCATGTAATAAAAACGTTTGTCAGATTTGACAGCATTGTACCACAGCGTCAACGCTGCCACATCCATCATTCATCACTCACCGCTGCCTTGGCAGGCCACACCCATAGGCTTAATTCTAGATCCGGCTTGATTGGCACCACTCCCCCAATGACGCAAAATCTATTAGCTGTAAGGTGTCCCAACTGGCCCATGCATACCAGCCACATGTGCCATCTCTTGTCAGCTGTGCCACCCAACTGGTGCACTCTCTTGTGCCGTCACCATCTCAAAAGGCATAATAGAAACACAGTAACACTTCACTTATCAAGATATTTTCAGAACCCAGCTCAGGGAGTTAGCACAAGGGGTAAGGGAGCAACCACACAGAGACCAGAAAACACATTAGAAACATACAGAAAGGCATTTACAAAACACAGAATACAATGGTTATTAGGGAACATATTCTAATCATTTCACTTTCTCCAAGTTGATTCAATTGTGTTGTTATCTTGCTAGCAATTATATAGCCTTGACTATTCAGTTATAAATGGGTTTCTACAGCAATACCAACGTTACTACAGCTAGCTATTTAGTGACACACACAAGGGAACAGTGCTGCCACCATCTGGTTTGGTGTATTCAGGCTAATGGTAGACGATCTGTTTACGATAAGCGGACAGCCAACACTGTTGCAAGATGAACGTTACTTTTGAACAGTTCCTACTTAATCCATACAGGTCTAATATGGTATGCATAGTTCTTTTATTTACAATTTTTATTTATGTGTCAAACCAACACTGCAGTTTGTTGTATTGAGTAAATCCCCCTACACAGAACTAGACAATGCCTTAATGAAATTCATACAAAGTCCCCCGTACAAAACAGAGTACACCTTAATTAAACCTCCCCAGATGTTTAACAACTTGCTGCAATAAAATAGTATTGATTTCTTGTCCGAAAAGCACAAACTACCCTGAAGATAAAAAAAAAAATCAGTACAAATCAGCAACAACAGAATTAACAGATTTTTATTCCGAGTTACTAAAATAATAAAATGCATCTTTGTCTTTCAAATTTTAATATATTACATTTTTTACAGTGCACCATTAATGTTCCAGTCAATTGATAAAATAACCCCACAAGGTTTTGAGATGTGTGGTTGATTTAATAAAAAAAAGCTAAATTCTATACTGGGGCATTTATGGCATTCTCCTTTGGCAGACAAGCTACAGTATATTTTAAAACCGTATGGTTAAATTTACGCATAGACTGAAAATGTTGGCTGTATGCTAAAGATAAAAATGTTATGGCTACCACTTACTCATGTAAGGTGTGATCTATAGGCTCCTAATCAATTTTGTCCACACTGTTTCATTAGATAAAATGTCCTGCTACAGCTTCAATAATATTACTTATGTTTTTTTTTCTCCCATATTATACCTTCCCATTTTCTAATCTGGGACAGATGCTCATGTTTGGGTTTTGACTATCTACTCAGTTGGTCATTTCTACATCGTTACACCATTTGAAAAACAAGCAAATAGGTAAAGTAAGATAAACATCTTTATCTGTCAAGGACAACATGTCATCACTTGTAAAATTCCAAAACATTCATATTTTCATACAGTTCACCAACCTCTTTACAACCTCTTTACAACACCTTTCACAGTTTGCAGGCCAATTCATTAGATTTTGCCTCTCATCTGTCTTAGAGAAGACAGAAAGACATGGACACTGGCAAGTTCATAAAACCCACCACAAATAACACACGCATTTGACCCAATTATTATGATAATTATTTAGTGTGAAGGCGCAATGAAGTCTCTGTCAGACAGACTGCACATCCTGATTACTGCCTTGTGGGGGTCTTAGTTATGGTCGACAGCAATTTTCGTGTGGCAAATATTCCCTTTCATGTAGTTACTCTGCTAATAGCTCCCCTCTAACCAATAGACTGAATTCACGGCATGGCTTGTTTGCATGGTCACTAGAACCTAACGATTTCTCATCCCTGTTTCACTCTACAGACAGAGGCCCTAGGCCTGGAAGAGATAGAGATTGGTTGTGATCCAAAGCTTTCCTATAGGAACTGTGCAGAAACACATTATAACAGAAGTGACTCTGGTTGTACCAAGTTATACAACTGTATCCATAACATCACCAACCACCTTCACATATCTAGTAGACTACAACAGTTTGAACCTGTGGGAATAATCCCATCAATGTAACATCAATTATTATTGTTATTATACCAGTATATGTTATATTACCATGAAAATTGTAATAGAACATATACTGGCATAATAACTGTTCGTATGCCCTGTCTCAGTGTCTTAAAAAATTTGAGTGGAAGCAAACTCATGTTTGAGTGGAAACAATCATCAGCTAGGCGCAATTAAGGGAACGTTGAAATGTAATCTGATGAGATCTTGGTGTGTTTCCATTTTCATTACAATATGAATGGTGATAATCTGATAAGAGGCCTTATACTTTTCTTTTGGCCATGCACAATTCCGGTCTTAAAACTTGACAAATTTAGCTTCAAGGTTTCTATTTATATATGTTCTAATCTTGGAGGGGAACTGAGAATATTCAACAATTCCCTTGCCTTTTGCCAGTGGCTTAGTGTGACATATTTCTAATCTGGTTATTATGCAATTTATCAACCGTCTCACTTTAACTGCCGTGCCACAGATATTATGCAGGTTTCTTATGTGACACGCTGCAATAACTCGGCAAAAAGCTAATGAGCAGCCGACACTACCACTTCAGGGTTCTCTTGTTGCAACAACTTGTTAGTCTAAGTCACTCCATTAAACTAACCAAATTATATTTGCTAATGATAGAAGAGGACTCTCAAGTTGAAGCCAATGGATTATGACCAAAACAAAGAACTGAAGAGCTCCTCAGCCAAGTCCACATTACACAACCACACTGAATGCATCAGGAGTCTATTCATGTGCTAAACCTCTTAACAAAACACTATAGTACGAAAGAGCCCCGTACTAAGACCTGCTTGTTGCATGCAAAAGGGGTGAACCGAACTTACACCAATTATACAATCTGCATTAATGTTGCTTTCTGTCACAAATCAAGGTGGCCTCTTAGAGAACGCTCCAACGCTCAAAATTACCTTTGGTCCACCTGAAACATTTAATTCCTTCAGGTGCCATCTAGGCAGCGATTTTAAATATGGTTTTGAACATCAGATTTTAAGGAGTATTATGTAGACAACACCTCTTATTCATTTCCCCCGTGTCTCTCTGTGATGGAGCTGTGGATAATGGGATAGCTGAACATGCTGAAGTGTGGCAAACATTGTAGACAGGAGCTGAAAGAGGAGTTGTGTAAATATCAACTATCAGAATTAGGTAAATGTGTAAATGCAACCAGAGTAGCTTTTCATTTCAGTAATTTGTGTAAAAAAAAAAAAATATTCAGATAGCTTTGCCTCACATGATGTAGAATTATATAAAAGGTTTTTGAAAAAGGAATTCTTTTTTCAAGGCCAAAACACAAATCCCCTGCCCTTCCCCAAACTTTCCAAATCCCAATATTTTAACTGTGTAGCGCCTCTCTATAGCCTATGCGTCCAAGTAACTAATTTTGCATCGATTATACACTATAATAAAAAAACTAAATTAAACAACATTGCAACCTTGTTACAGACCCAAAATATTTTTAAGTATGCAACCATACCTCTCAAGGAATTACATTCTTATGGAACAATTATATAATCCATGATTAGGATCAGTATGAACATAAATCACTGCAATTACGTTCCCAATCAACATATCCCTAGTGCTATTTGTCCTTAATGGCTTGTTATTATGTTTGTCCTTAGGGTTTTACTATTGTGTTGGTCCTTAACATAATAGCAAGTCATTAAAGCCCAATAGCATTCAGGATAGGTTGACTGTGAACATGATTGCAACGATTTAAGTTCAAAATGAAGCTAATCGCGGCTAACAAAATAGTTAACTATCGTGTTATAACAAGAACAACTTAGAGATGCAGCAGCAAAAAATAAATTTGTATTTCAAGATAAACAAATCCTCTGATTCACTGATAAGAAATGGCTGTTACAAACAGTGTTGTATTTTTGCTGCTGCATCTTTAATTTTATCTTGTTATAACGATTAAAAACATTAAGTGACCATCGCACCTTATCCTTTCCTTTCCAAAAAGGTTTTGAGTGAGGAACAGAAACTTTTCTTTTCAAATTTTTTGGAAAGGAAAGAAAAAGGTGCTGTTTATATATATTCTTATATATACAAGATACTATTTAGAAATTCATAACAAGATAATGTCTTGAAATTACGAGATAAATTTAAAGACAGCCATCCCCCCAAAAAATATGTTTTCCCTTTATGTTTCAGGGTTTCCATATGTCTCAATTATTTCTTGCAATCACAACATAGAAGGCAAATGAAAGAAAAATCTACCCTATGTGAATGGCTTGTATCACAACCAAAAGCTCCTGCACACATACACTCACACCTAGATCCATGCAAATGGAGTGTGAAGTGACCCCAAATCTAAAGCAATGCGAGGCCAGTATGTCAACTGGCATCATGGCTGCCATTGCTATTGACTATGAGCGCCACTGTAAATAGTGTTTCCAAAGGGAGCGCTACTTGATATGAATGAATAGACTAGACTGGCCTGGAGCGAGGGAATGGTTCCTCTTCCTGTACTGAAGATTGGACATCGTGCCCAAACTGGGCACTGCGTGGTGCTTTCGCACCGTCAGCTAATTAAGGGTGAGCTGCCATTAAAGGGGCGTAAATCAGGCTTTAATGTGACTCTGGAGTTTTTGTTAGACAATGGGCGGGGAAAGCGTGGCCTTTTGATTTAATAGGCCCTGGGCTGAAGGGGACATAAGTCTTGATAATGATGGTGAAACGCAGGTTATTGATCATTGCTCCCACTGGTGTCTATGTGGGTTAAAGCAGTGAGGGAAATTAAACTGGGATTACACTGAGCAGTGTAGAGCAAGTGTGTGTGGAGAGGGGAAGAGGGACATGGGGTCAAAACAACTTGGCTAATGTGTTTATATTGGAGCATTCGACTCCTCTTTGTCACTTCTGAAAATGTTTCCATTCAAGCCCATCTGGGTACAGCTGCATTAGAATAGTCAATACCAGATACCAAACAACAGATTCTTATAGGTTGTCCTTTTTTAATGCATTTTATTATTAATATCTTGGAATCAAATAGCTCAATTCAAACTATTAAACAGTTTCTAATTATAGATTAAATAACATATCCACAATTAATAGGGAGGTTGTGATTCATTAAAAAGGTACCCTTAAAAAAGCACAAACATTAACATGCACACAATAGAGTAACTCGATGCCAAAGCTATCCCTTAATTTGTGTGCCAAATATAGGTACTGAGGCAACAACCGTCAGTGCCTGTTCTAATTATGAGAAGCAGAGGTAGGACTGTTAAGACGGTTTTGTAGTTTGCATTTTGCTTTCCCATTATAATTGTAATGAATAGCTCAATATTTATCCTGTTTAAGTCAATGGAGAATCATTTCACCCAGTGTCATTAAGGTTCCTGTTAATTACCACGGCCCATTGGGTCTGACACCTCCTGCCACGTGTCACCACCCTCCGTCCGTCACCAGCCACAATACAATTAAACAAACTCCATCTCATCTAGCTCGTGCACCACTAAGGTTAACTCTGGAAAGAGATTCAGAATTACTTCCCAAGATATGTTTATCCGGCAAATAAGATATTTGGAATATCACCTGTTTGTGTGCTTGTTTCGAGAATAAAAAGACATTTATGAAACTGCATGGGAACAGCTGTCTGAAATGAACTACACCTGCATGTTCACACTGCAAATTTTTGAAACACTGCATGGTGAAATTCCTTCATATTTCTTACACAGGGAAACCTTGAAAATGTATTTAAAAATGTATCCAAAGCAAAACAATATCTACAATGGCCTAGTGGTTAGAGCATCTGAATAGCAAACAGAAAGCTTGCTAGATCAAATCCCAGAGTGGGGAAGGTGAAATAATCAGTTGTTCTTTCTCTGTGAAAAACAGTTAACACTAATTGCTCCCTTGGTGCCCATCACAGAAGTCTCTTGTGCATTTCCAATTTGGAAGGGATTGGACCAAATACATAAGTCAAATCTTGGTTGGACATTGTTTACAAACTGACACATTTCTCCAGTATACAACACAGTACATTTTCAAACAGTTTTCTGTATTTTCAAATGATCTGAATCATGATATCTCAAGTTGTAGTAAAACATTAATTAATTCCTTTCAAAAAGAGGTTTCCCATACATCATCTTCATTTATGTTATATTTACCTTTGTGGAAAAGCAAAAGTACAGAACTGTGTTCTGCTCATGAAAGTTTCTCCTCCTCCACTGCAGTGTTGTGTTTTTCCAGATACTTATGACAAAAGGAGGAGGGATGAGAGCAGCGTATTTCTCTGACTCATGGCTCTGCCCTGATGAAATGTGATTGCAATTGGTGGCAAGCTAACTTGTCAAGCCACATGTTGCCTGTCATATGCATAATGTGCCATACCTTATTAATAGCACATAGATATCTAGCTTTTGGTTCGACATTTCTTTATCCATATTCCCTTTCCTACATTTGCTCTTTCAAACAGGTGTGGCATCTCCAGCTTCTACTATCCAGAGTTGTATTATGCAACAATGGGAACCCATTAATTACCCAGGATGTCACATGACCTCCCTGCCCTTGTGACAGCGGCATCATTTATACAGGTGTCAGTTAAATGAGCAGTGTGTGTGCTGAGGTAATACTGTGACATCATCATAATTGGCCTGGCATGGAGAAATCTATAATGAAAAAGATATCACAAAGCATTTACATTAATCCTGTGTTACGTAGCTACTCCATAAAAAAATACAAAATAAAACTTGCAATATATAAAAAAATATTTAGCAGCAGTCTAAGTTAGAAATTCTAACAAGGACCCGAAGACATATCATCTCCTTCCTATCATATTACATCAAAATAATGTTCCCTAAAAACTGTGCATGTGTCTACATGGTACTAGCATAAAATATAAAGCAGTTCTATTTCTATGACTACAAATCCCACAGTAGGACAGTTAGGACAAAACAAAATGATCTTAGGCTGGAGAAAAATCAACTAACATGCCTCCTCTGCATGTAGGAAAATTGTCTAACCTCCAAGAAAGACATTGTGGATGAAGAAAAGATCGATAGCAACAGAATGCGAACAATGTTCCATGACTGCTTAGTGTATGTAAAACAAGATGAGTGCTGACTGGTAAGTGGTAAGTGAAGACAAGGTAAATTATAAGAACGTAATATTTTTCTCACATAGATACACAGTGAAAAATCCCCTCAAGGTGATTTGTTCCTCTGTCATTGTTATGGTGCAGCCTCGCTGAGTTTCTAATGCCAACTTGTCATCCATCACGTTTATCTGGGATGGCATGGGCTTCAGCTCTCCATTTCCTATGCCACAATGATAGTCATTTATTGCATCTGTAAATCACAATAAAATGGTAATCATCTTTGTGATCTAATGTTTTAATCTGCACCACCTGCAACAGAAAGTAAATAGGCCTTTCCTTTATATTTATCATCCACCATCAATAGTAGCCTAGAAGCCAGACAATAGAGAATTGATTGCAAAGAAGAATTCCACAATCTACAAAGGGCGTGAAAATAAATTGCAAATCCACAATTCAGTTTACTATCCTAACCTTCATAAAAGGGACTAAAGGGCAGGGAGAAAAGACATTGAGGATGCTGAAAATACATGTTGCATTGTTTAGATTGTTGTTCCAAACGGTTTCTTCTGTGGTGGAACAGTGTAGTTTACTGTTCTGAAGGTGTCAGCAGAGTTTTTGCTGCATCGATAGACATAGTGTTGGTAACAAGCTCCCAGAGGCAGCGAAAGGGTTCACCTTTCAGGGCCGAGGGTCAGCAGAACAGCAGAACGGCATGTTGGTTTCTGGAATGGTCCCAAACTTCCAAAAAATTGCCTCTGGACTTGGACTGGATACCGAGATTGCTCTTTCGCCCAACTATAATGGAGCTCTGCCATCGCATGAGTTACTTCACCGTATGAAGGTGGGCAGCTACAACCATGGCACTGTATGCGCGGTTGTTGAGGAACACTGCCACTTAGACACATGCTAGCAATGCGTATGGTAAGTACCTTGAAGATATTGCTTGAAGAAGACACTAATGCTGCCATCACCAGTATTGAGCTTGGCGTTAGGTTAGCTCATAGGGCTGAGCCGATTACCCTGTCAGGGTTCATTTCTCCATGGTGAAAATCCCACATGACACCCTGCTGGCCCCTATTTAACACCTTTCACACTGAGGCAGCCGCTCCACATAGCCTCCGTGCTTTTCTCTGTTGCTGCTTTCATGCTATTTGCAGCAGGTCAGTGTCTTGAGACATCCAGAACAGGGCCGGAGTTTCATTCATAGTCACTGTGAGAAGAACAGAGCAGGCCATTAAACATTCCAATATATTTTCCAAAAGGTATCCAATAATATTTGAGCTGCTAAGTTATATTCTATTATAAACTTGAGGAAGTAATGTAGTCGCTTACCTTAGTTTAATGAGCACCCCGCCCCCTAATGTGTGAAATTGTTTACATTTAGCCCCATTCTAGATTCATTCTAGTACTGAGGGCAATTGTAGTTACTGTAATGGTGACGTTTGGCAACAATTATTATTTTTTGAAGGCGAGTGGACAGGCATTCGTTTATGTCCCGCCTCTGTGAATGATGCCAGTAGTTAACACAATAGCAAAATATTCAATCTCCTAATCCTTAAATTATCTTATTTTACTTTTTTAGAAATGGTACGTTACCATTACATGAAAGTTTATATCTGTTTGATATTTTGTTTTTAAACAAACTCAAAATCTAATTTTGGTAAGGTGACATTGGTTTTATGGCGAGAACGATTTATAAATATATACAGCATGTTGCATGCGTAAGTGTTCAACCTCTACAATCTTTGCATTGGCTTCCAGTTAATTACAGAATAGATTTTAAAGTGGTGCTTCTAGTTTATAAATCTCTGAATGGTTTAGGACCCGAATACATTTCTGATATGTTTGAAGAATATAAACCGAGCAGGGCTCTTAGATCGATTAACTCAGGTCAACTAGTAGAGCCCAGAGTCCAAACTAAACATGGAGAAGCTGCGTTTAGCAGTTATGCTATACACAACTGGAATAAACTACCAGATGATCTTAGAAGTTCGTTGAACGTGTCCGTTTTTTAATCCAGGCTAAAAACACTTCTCTTTTAGCGTACCTATGAATGAGCTCTTAAACTTAACCACACTGTGAGCCTTATAGCTTCCAATGGTGTTATCACGTAAACTTAACTGACAGCTTTTATAGCTTCCTATGTTTTTTACTTGTTTTATTAGATATAATATGCTTTATTATTACGCTGTATTTTATATTTCTCTTTTTGATTTATTTAATTATTAAATGTTTATACTACTATCTTTAACTAATCATAATGCATAACCTCTGTGTAATTGTTACAATCCCTGTTTTAATTCCATTGCATTTTGTATTTTTATTTTCACTGTAAAGCATATTGAATTGCTTCTATGTATGAATTGTACTATACAAATACACTTCCTTGCTACACGTTTTGCTGCAAAAACAGCTTTAAGTCTTTTGGTATATACTAGATTTACAGTGTCGGATGTTATTCTGGCCCATTCTTCTTAGTAGATTTTTTCCAGGTTGTTCAGTTGGTTGGGCGATGCCTGTGTTTTACAGTTTTCAAATAGTGACAAATATTTTCAATGGGATTTAAGCCACTGTAGGACATTAACCTTTTTGTTCTCAAGCCACTCCAATGTTGTTTTGACATTGCGTGTTTGGGATCATTGTCCCGCTGAAAGGTAAATTTCCTCTTAAGCTTCTCTTGCAGTATTTCCCAGAATTTCATTCTTCATTAATTTTTAAAAAGATGTCCAATCCCTGCAGATGAGAAGCATCCCCACAGCATTATGCAGCCACCACCACACCACCACACCACTGGGATGTGGTGTTTTGAAACATGGGCACTGTTAGGTTTGCATCATATTTATACCATGAGTCTTGTCCAAAAAGTTCGATCTTGGTCATATCTGACCACAAAACATTTTCCCTCATTGCAGCTGGATCACTGTCATGTTTTCAGAACACTATAGCGATTGTTAGATCAATACTTCATCATTTTTTAACACTGGGGTTTGAAGAACAGCCTCCTTACAGCAGTTTCTGAAAGTGTGAATTAGCATTTAAGTGTCACATAAATGATTGCGAAATAAGAGCTTATTTACATTACGATATATTTTCAGAGACATATCGAAGAAGAATCGAGGCACTATATGCACACCTGAAAATATCGATAGCTCAATACGCAGCCTATCAAGGTGTGAAGACAATTGTGTTGGAACTGTAACAAGGTTCTGTGCAGTGCGCACACATATCCCTTTTGATTCTGCCTCGATTGACACCCACAATCCTACATTTTTAAATCAAAAGCATTGGAAATGATTATGAAGTGTATGATGGGTGATTTGCATGCTGAATGCTGGTTGGCTGTTAGCTGTGGAATGTGAGACTGTACCGGTATTACATCTACTTGTGTAGCGTAGTGACGGCAAGCTGAGGAATGAAAGCAGTCCTTACCCACACCGGTCCTGTGAAGTTGATCCTGGCATAGATGAAACTCACAATGCAAGACAATATTTTTTATAGAGCCCAAGCACCCTGGTGCAGCCACACCCCCAGCACCCCCAACAGCTACGCCAGTGATGACATCACATCACCACTCTAACTGGGTTGGCAACCGGTTTATAAGAGCAATAAGGCATCTCGTGGGTGTTGTGATATATTGCCAATATACCACATCTATGTGCTGAGTCCAGGCACTCCGCAAATGCAGTGTATTTGAACAGTTCTTTGCCCTGGTATTTTGGCCATCTACCACACCCTCTCATGCCTTATTGCCAACCTTTGTCATCCAGCACAGCTCTTACAGTCACCAAAAAAGGAACAAAACAATACAGAGATGAAACCCGATATATGCAAATTGGAAAAGCTCCTATATTTCTTTGTTTTGCCCCTATGCATTTTGTAAAGAGATGGAAATGATGGGTCCTGTGGAGGAATACCAATCACCAGCTGTGTTTATTACTCATTGGAGTAATCAAACGTTTACCTGATAAAGAAAACTGTAGGCATAAGCTTTTCACAGGGTACAGCACAATGAGCTTTTTATGGAAGGAGAAAATACTGTGGCCTGTCTGTGCATCTATTCAGTAAAGTCCCTCCCCTCCCCCACTTCATTAGCCTCCTGCACACAGACCGGGCCTAATCTTTTATTGAACAACCTGAATATCACAAATTAGTTTGTGCATCTTTATTTGTAACACTCAAAGGGACCAATCATTATCTTTTAATTACCACAGCCCAATATTGGGAGCCATTATAGGAAGATAATTAATCTTACACCGTGGCAAACTAAAGGGATAGGGAGTTGGGGGGAGCTTGAACAAACAACAAGTTCATACATAGCAACTCTTTTGAGGTACATTATTTGTACATGAACAAACACTGAATAATGAATTAATTGTGCAGCCAACAGCCATAAAGAGACAGCACTGAGTGATTACAGTTGTAGGTGAATTGGCTGTTCATTACAAGCACACACATTGTGTGTTCGTTTCAAATTAGACTCAAATGTCTAGTGCATTTCTCTATAACATTTTCAGAACAGTTTTTTTTATGCAAAGCTATTGAGAACATTACTGTCTACTTATTAGCATTGCAGCCCCAAAAAGCGAACGATAAAAAGGAATAGCCAATTAATCCCATTATATTGTGATTCCCTGTTTGCTTCATCTTTCTGTAGTCCTGAGTAAAATGATTATAGCAGTTCTGTTAACTATTCTTTTGTAGTCAAACAACCTCAGGAGGATAATGTAATTTAGATACAGTATATTTGGCGGACAATTCCCATGTCAAATAAAACTGATGAAAAAATCCCTATGAGGTTATTTTTGAAGACAAAAGATAACCTTGGGTCAAATGTATTCTTTTTATTTTGTATACAGATTACATTTTAAGCCTCAATGAGTATTGACTCAGAGACACCCTGTTTCAACAACATTGACAAAGGTGCTATTCCAGTTGTTTAATGATTGGTGAAACATAATAGAACAATGAGTCATCAATCATAGCCCAATTTAGACATTAACAACAACTAAACGAGGAATTCCAGTGGGATATTGAATTACAACACCAAATGACCTTTGATACCACAGACCGAGGAGCTCCCTGTACAGTTGGTGATATATCATGAATGGAAAACAAAGAAGTCACACATAGCAGGTTTGACCTTTATGACATATCTGTTGGGATTCCCCCTGTATCTTGTTCAATCTGTATGGCTACGAATTACAGGCTTAATGCCAAAAATGTAGACAGACTATAAAATATGAAGAATTTACATTTCCCCTTTGAATTTTAAATAACACTCAACAAATCCTGCTAATTGTAATTTTCTTAGAACTTTACATTTTCACCCTAAGGCAAGATGGAAAAGCTATCATTGCTCTTGGAAAAGACAATGACAACACTAAAAACTAAAATAATGGGAAAGATGAGGGATAGCACTTGAGGCAAATGGTTCCGAGGTTTGACAGCCCTGCAGCAATTTGTCAGTGTCATTTTTCATAAGAATCTCTCTATGCTATCCCTGCACATTACATACAGGAAATGATTCATCTGCATCCAGGACTGAGGTGAGAGAGCACGATCGCTGAATTAGCCATGAGTTATCTCCTCAATAACTTCTAATCAGAATGCTGCAGTTTTCTCCACTGTAAACAAAAGTAATTACAGTAGATTTGATGGATGGAGAGAAGGAGCTTCTGCATGTTCAGGACCAGTGTATGGCTAGCTAGCAAGCGCCTTAGAGCGGAACACTTTAATTAGGGCAAGAATAGCCCGGCACTATTGAATGAGCCTGACAATAACACAAGCTTCGCTTTCAAAAAAAGGCTTGCTGTGCTGCAGTTATAATTTTTCTTTTTTCTTCTGGTAATCAATGGAGCTACATCACATGTATTTGGCTGACAGGTCAAAGCAAGCTTTATGAGAGGGTATACCTCCAGCTAATTCTGGCAAGTGTTCAAATCTCACATTAGTATTTAAAAAGAATTACATTTTAGAATCATATTTATCATTTAGTGTTGAGAAGGGATGTAGGCTATAGCAAACTTCTTGTCATTGAAGATAAACATTTTGTTAAAGGCGCTATGTACTTCAGACACTCTTATAACCTATTGATATTGCTAATTCTTTATTGCCAGGAGGTGTAGACCTACAATGTCTTGTAACACATCTTTAGATCCACCTAATGTATTACATTTTAATATCTTAATTTAACTTACAGACAGGAATTACAAATAGAATAGAAATAAATGTTTCATTTTCATTGACACTCTACAGATGATAGTATCATAAAATAGTCCATATTATCATAACATTTAAAGAAAAAGAAAGAGTGTTCGGTAGGAAAATCAGTACAGCAGCTTGTAGTGTCATACAGGTTTACAAATGTTCGTATTATAAGTAATGTTTTCAAGTGGTCCAGACAATATTCAAAAACAAAGTTCTATAACGGCTACCAAAATGATGATGACAACTTTAATCAAGCTACTGGCTTTTATAGCCAAGAGTGATCAAAGTCAGCATGTGACAACAATATAACTGGTCTATGATAAGGAGGCAAGAAGGAAGTCAATCTTGAAAAAAGCCACACTTATCATGCTTTTTATTCTGTTATCATGTAGGAAAACAGATTTGAATTTTTGGGTATAAATGCAAATGGTTATGTTTGTCACAAACCCAATATGTATCGTTCTAGTGGCTCCGAGGACATAGACACTTGGTTTGCACTTGTGAGAGCAATTAGCACTACATCCCGATTAGCAATTGTCATGTTCACATTGACTGTTTCTCAGTAGAGATTGCTGTGGAAACAGTTTTGTGCATGCAAAAGGAATCTTTTTTCCCTCATTGAATATTACTAGCGATTTCTCAGAACTGGCGTCAGGCAACTTGCTTTACCAAGAAGAAAGGCAAAGCGTTAGAAGCTAGCCGTTGGAAGTCATCAAAACACAGCATGAGGTCAGTTAGCAATCGAAGGTAAAATAAGGACCAAGTGGTTGCAAGGTCTAAAATTGCTGCAGCATGGCATGTCCAAAATAATACTCCTCTGTGAAGCATGTTGGTGGCCACATCATTTCCATTGTCTGGAATTCTGGAACTGGCACTTGTCTAAATTTAACAATAAATGAAAGAATGTGCAAACAAATCCTTAAGGAGAACCTTGTACCTTCTGTAAGAAAGCTGAAACTGGGATGGAAGCTCACAAACAAAGGAATACAAAATAAATCCCACTTAGTGTGGATTATTGTGTATATGTGGATTCACATCCTTGATCTGACACAACAAAATTTAAAATGTGGGGCCCACTGTAACTTTCTTTAGGAATTGTTCCAGCATCAGCAATGGTGTCTCTATCCTTCATCCTATTGTGTTCAGTTGTGTGGGCCTCACGCATGGCTGAGGCCAATGATCAGTTGATTCCTTTAAAAGAGGGTCTGTTTGAACACAATATAATGATCAGCTTGGCATCTAAAAAAACAATACTAAAAATGAATAAAAATATGTCAGACTAGCTCAATATTTGACAACAAAATGTGTAAGATATATTATGTTAGGTGAAGTAACGTTAATGTAATAATCCAGAAAGAAATTGTGATTGTCAGGCTGTGTTTCAAACCCACGTCCTTCTGCTCTCCAGATGTGTGCACTACCCACTGCTCCAGATAAGGCATGCTGTTAGGGGTGGCGAGTAGTGGGGTTACCGAGTTCACTATAACATGTTAAAAATATTTTTTACCACAATCCAAAGCTTAACCCTAACCATATCCCCAATGCTGTGCTACCTAACCCTAACCCAAACCCTAACCTTAACCCCAGTGTTATGATACCTAACCCTAACCAAACTTTAATCTAAACTTTTTCATTCTATAACCCTACCACAAATCTTATTACCTAACCTTAACCCCAATGCAGTGATACCTAACCTTAACCCAAACCTTAACCCAGGTGCTGCGATACCTAGCGTATTATTGTAGCGAATATGGCCATTAGTTGTCCACCAAAATCCATTACCCCTGTTGTCTGCAGAGCTGAATGTTGCTGGTTCAAGACATGGCTAGGATTTTTGGTGTAAGTTCGTGAAATATGACACCTTCAGTTGCGTTTGTAAAATATCATACCTTTTCGTAGCGTTCATAACATATGATACATTTGTAACATATGATATACTTGTCTAGCATTCTTATCATATGATACGTTTGTCTTATGTTTGTAACATATGAAATGTTTTAATAGCATTCATAACATATGTTAAACCATGCTCTCCCACGGGGAGAGGGTTTGGGGCATTGAGAGACAATGTACGTCCAGCCATTTATAAATTTAGACAAATTGCAGATATTTAAAATTATTTTAAACACATTTGTTTGGCCACAGAACCATCCACTGTCAGGGCTTGACTTGCAACAGTGTACCAGCAACTTTATTAGTTCTTGACGTGTGCTGGAGCTGTCCAGGGCATTTCACAGATCTTTCTCCGTACTTTCTCCGTATGGGCACTTGGTTTTGATGGAGATCTTTTTATGTCTGGATGAACATAGCCTGTTGTTGTCAATTGTTTGTGGTAAAAGGTGGTAAAACCCAGAAACAATTAGTTCACAATGTGTCTTCGGTGGCTATGATTTTTACTGATCAGAGCGAAGCCACTCATTGAATGCCTTCTGAAAGGCTCACAAGGTGATGTCCCATGTGACTGACACATAAGGCAATGTCCCAAGTCACTGCCCTAGGGTACTGGAATTGCCCTGGGACTGGCCTTCTAACACAACCTCCAGCAGCATCTGGTCTATCATCCAGGGACTGACCCTGCTTAGCGTCCAAGACAAGCCAGCAGTGGGATGCAGGGTGGTACACTGCTGGCTAAAACTGGTAAAACTGTTGTTAGATATAGTGACAAGAAAACAAAGGCATCAAATAAAACAAAAGCTTTTGATCTTGGCATTTGCTGGAATTGAGAAGGACAGTGAAAAGCATGACATAAAATCATACACTTAAATGGATTTCTCATGGGTGTACTGCTTGGAAGCAAGAAAAGAGTGACGGTAATAAATTATTTTGATGGTGGATGAAATTGCATGCTTGACTCAATTTTGATGTGACATATCAACAGAAAAACATCTAGGAAAGGATTTTGATGCATTTATGGAAAAAAGCATACATCAAAGGGAAATGAAAACAAGTAAATCATAAGAAAAGTGTTGTATTCTTTGACACAACTTCTTACTTCTTTGCCATTCTTTATCCATGAAATGCACTGCTCATTGATTAGGATGTAAATATGACACTATGCTCTTGGTCATGCCCATAATTGAACAAAGTTATGATGTTTGATCAAACTTTGATGTTGATAAATATGCTTGTAATTTATTAGTAGTCAAACATGCTAAGTGGAATGAGGGTATATTATGCAATTTACAATAAGGGCCCATATACAATTTCAAATATACATGAGGGATTTTGATGTAGAAAACAACTTATGCATGATTACATATTCAGAACAATTGAGACAAGGATATTTAGAGGCAGAACAGCAGAATGTGTTTATTACCATAATAGTTGATGAGAATGTCAAAAAGACATATAGACAAAATCTCAGACACACAACATTGGAGGTCATCATCTCAATTCCACATCTCTGTCAGAGAGCAAATGTTCACATTACATTCGTAAATCATGTTTTTTGCCATGAATTTGAATGTTTTTGCCAGAACGCGTAAGTAGAGCTAAGAAGAGCGAATGTCACTGACTGACTGGCTGGCTGGCTGGCTGGCTGACTGACTGAGCCTTGTTAAATAGCATAGTGGTTAGCGAAGCGGACCTGCAAACTATAGGTCCTGTGTTCAGATCTTCTCACAGGCAAAGCGAAGTACGCATTGTGGAAACAGCCTGTGGCAAATGAGGATTTGTTCAGTGTAGACATAAGAGGCTGTACTGTCACCCATGAAATGTACAGCTCTGTTGTGTCATGGATAACGACACAGCCTTCCACGTGAGCAACCGCGGGTTCAAATTTCGAGAGGGCATTACTTTCTATTGCGGGCCAAGTGGACTAGGCTTGCCTGGTTTCTTGTTTTGCAATCAACTTAGGTGGTAAAATAAAGATAAAATTAAAATGTTTTGCAGTTTGCCATCCACCCTTGCCCTCTAAAATCTAGGCTCTGTATCAATATTCTATAAAGCCTTGTTTTAACAACCCATGCCCAATAAGACCAAGGAGCAAAACAATGTCAGATATTCTCAGGCGCTTTTTTCATCATCCTATAGCATGATTAAATACTCCAGAGGAATTTTGATCTGAGTGGCAATTTGACACGGTCAGACTATCCTCGTCCAGACATAAAACACTGTGAAAGAACAAACTATCCCTTTTGAAATGGGAAACAAAGACTTTTTGGTAAACTGCGCAGTACTCTACCTATCTAATCCGTGTATGACCTGATAACCTTTGAACGAAAACAACATTGATCTACTTTGACAGAACAATTCTGGGGGGAACATTGAAAAATAAACATCCATTCAAACCATGACTGATGAGCACCACTTTGATATTATTGATGTATTACCTGTTTTTGAGTTGTCAATTACTTGACATGCCTGACTGTTTTCTCATTGTTGCTTAATTTGCTGACACATGCAGAGGTGCACAGGATGGAATCCCCTTTTAACGCTGCGTTGCACATTTCTTAAATTCCTTAGAGTTTTGTCATCATGGCTAAGAACGTGTGAGGCAGTATTGCCACGGTAAACAAAGTCTACATGTCTTTAACTTAAATATTGTTAGCCCTGTCATGAATGATCATCCAGGAAGTGTTACGCATTACGTCTGTCGATGAATGCGCCCAGTCAACACTGGTCTTTGTAAATGAGTTCCAACCTCGTAGAGAAAAGAAACATATACAGGCTCAAATGCTGTGCTTTCCCCTCCATTGCACAATAAGCTGTGATATCTAGTCACTGAAGGTACATTTTTGAGTCGAGGAGGTGCCATCTCCTGCACCAGCTTCGAGTCAGCACTCCAGTGAAAACCACCTGGCCCTGAATGCAGCTCAGCCGCTTCCCATATAGGAGTCAAACCTGTGCCAAATCAGGACTCGATCGGGAAGGATAAAAGAGGCCCGAGGAAGGAGACTTGTGGAGAAACTAACAGAAAAAAAAAAGATGTGTACGACATATAGCTAGCTGCCCTTGATGTGGAACTACCCCAGCAATGCGGAAGATGAAAGAGGAGGCTGACAGCCAGGAGACGAAAGATGTTGAGTCCACTGGCGATTCGCCGCCAGCACCTATACATCCAAAGCATCTCCACAGTGACATGTCCGAAATGAAGCCAATCACGACCCCGGCAGATTGCCTTTATTTTTTAGGGTGTTTAATCCTCTTTCCGGGAATAAATGCCCTCTAGGTCCCTGAACAATTCTGTCCCTCCCTGCAGCACTTTCTTATCTCAAACAACAAATTAGAACAATTAGGCTACAGACTCACAAAGATGTTTACAGGGAACAAACATTTCATTTAGTGTTCATCGTTTATAAAATGAACAACACACCTTTTGCCATGAATCATGAATCTAACATAGCGTAAGTGACAGTGATTTGAAAATATGGTTGTATTATGCATGACAATTCAAAATTAATGAGGGCACTGTATTTTGTCCACTTGTCTCATAGATGTTTCTATATTCAGTAACAGTGTCCATAGAAGCAGTGAAAGACAGGATCAGCCCAGGAATCTGGTGTAGAGAGCCATCTCAGGTTCATGAAGTAGATGTCATTTTTTTCAATATCTAAACTTGTGATTTGTTGTGAGAGCTGTTCGTCTGATGAGAACACTTACCTGAACAAAAGTTTTTTCCACCTCTGATTGTGTGAGGAAAGCTAGCATTGCTATCAGACCTTTTATTGTTACCCAGGGTCTGGTAATGTGAGAATAACTGTAATGGGAATGTAGTAGCTCACCTATGTTTAGCATATTTCCTCTTTTTGGTTAAAAAGCAGGCTGTCTAGTGGTTAGTGTATTGGGCCCAAAAGCCACAAGGATTATTCTGCCCTTGCACTTAACCTCTCGGATGAAATGTGTTCAAAAAGTGATCTTGCAGAGGTTCAGGACCAATTCTGAATGACATGCCTGTGTGCAGTCGTGCTAAAAGACAGGAAATGATTTAAAGGAATGACAAACCTGCATTTGGACTGGCCGGACTAATCCAACAAATACAGCCGTAGCAGTTTTATCTCAGTACAATGTCTTCAGATTGATTGATTCTGTTTCTCAAAAATACAGGATCATTTTGTAGAATGTACCTTCCTTTGGTCACAGAGGGATGCAATCACTTCTGTATTAAAGGGGAAGTTGAGACAAGTCTGCAGGCAGTTGAAGAGGGTCTGTTGCTCTGGATAAGACCGGCTGCTAAATGACTAAAATGTAAATGTGTCTGTCATTTGCCCACAGAATGCAGGACAGATCAGCCTTTGTCATCAGTTCTTTGGAATGGTGCCAATTTCATTCTCATGTTTGAACTACAAATGTAAAATAAAAACGACTGTCCTCTTGTTTGGCCCGCATAGATGAAAGGAAAAAGTATTGTCCATTTGCACATAGGCTAAGAATTAACAAAAAAAAAAACATTCGTCCAATCATATTGACTGTTTTAAATTCAAACATTTAGCCATACATCTATACTGCAGATGTATCTGAATCATTTTTGTCAAGTTCAGTAAACAAAAAAAACTGTCATGAGGACCCAACGTCCTCTAGCGGGATGTTTGCTCACACCCCAGCACAGTTAGCTCAACTTGCATTCACCAGAGAACACCAGAATTGGCAGGTCCACCACTGGCACCCCATTTGCTTTACAGATAAGTGCAGGATCACACTGAGCACGTGACAGAACGTTATGCATCCTGCAACCTCATCCAGCATGGCTGGTTTGGCGGTGGGTCAGTAATGGTCTGGGGAAGTATATCCTAGGAGGGTCACACAGACCCCCATATGCTAGCCAACAGAACCCTGACTGCTCTTAGGTACCGGATAACATTTTCAGACACATCGTCAGAACTTACGCTGGTGCAGTGGGTCCTGGGTTCCTCCTGGTGCAGGACAATGCCTGGACTCATGTGGCCAAAGTGTGTAGGCGTTCCCCAGTCATGAACTTGGAACGTTATGTATCGTTGCATCTGACGCCGCTAAGTAGCACCACAGATTGTCCAGGTCCACTGATTCCCTGATCCAGGTCTGGGAAATCCCCCAGAACACCATCAGCCATCTCATCAGGAGCATGCCCAGACCTTGTCAGGAAGGCACACAGGCACATGGGAGCCATACACACTACTGAGTCACATTATGAGTTGCTGTGATGAAATTCGCAGTTGGAACAGCCTGTAAGTTCAATAGTTTACTTTGATTTTAGGTGTGAGTTTGAATCCAGCATTCAGTCAGTTGGTGATTTTGGTTTCCATCAACCGTGATTACATCATTTTGTTCTCAATAAATTACAGAATGTACAGTGAATATTTTGATCTTTATTATATTTCATCAAGACCTGATGTGTAATTTAATATAAGTGTACTCTTAATTTTATTGAGCACTAGTTTCAGATTTCCCCGTTCATTACGCATTCCAGCACATGAATTCCAGCATGCCCTCTGCAACCTGCTCATCTGTAAGATTTTAAACTCCTTGCAGAAATCCTGAATTTATTGAGGCCAGGCAACTCCGATTTTGAAGCCAACTGTTTCAAGTCTGCCATTTTCTTTAATCCCATGACAATTTCTCCCTGCTCCTAAATAGCAGAATGAGTGTGACACAGAAAGGGGGGCGACCAAATAAAATCTTTCTTGGGGCTGAATCTGTACTAATCTGTAATTAATTTCAAGCGGATGTCTGGGACATGAAGACACATGGCAAGGTCAAGGGCTACCTTACAGAGAGGTTTAGGAGACATGCATTTTGAAGCACAGCCTGAGGTTTGATCAACAGCTTAGGAGGAATAATGACAGGGTGGTGCATTCTTTCCTACATCTCTGGAAAAGTCAGTCAGTAATACCACCTCAACCACAACCACTTATTTCACAACAGTAACATACTGTAGAAAATTAATTATTCAAAAGAAGTAAGATGTTCGGGATGAAAAAGACAATAATTATCAAAACAGAGTCTTTGTTGGGAGTAGATGCAATAATTACAAGTGACCACTATGGAACATTTTCACAATGTCTCTTTAATGTAAATAGGCACTGGGTTATGGAAGGCTCTGGCATTCATAAGTACATGGACATATGGCACACAAACTTGCTTGAGTACCTGTACACGGCACAATCACCCACTCAACCATCATCGGAATTCATAAAACATTCTACTTTGGCAGTCAAGAGTAGCTGAGAATCTATGTTCATTAATAATAATTTCTTACATATAAGGCTTTCTGTCAGGTCACCAAGAGAACCAGGGTGTATCCCATGCACCATTTGCAGTTTGTTCGAGCTTAGCTGGCACTCAATTTCGATTCCCTCAAGTTATTGAATATACGAGAGAGCCAGACACTGACAGGTACAAGTTCCTCCACGGGCAACCATTAATTAGTGAGTCCAGAAGTAATGTGAGAGCTACACTCCCTCTCTGGCAGGCAGGCAGGCAGAGACACTGATGGCATCCTCAGCTGGGTCATCTCTTAACTCTTCACATCCTATTAGAAATTAGATCCTGGACCTCTGAAGCTTTCTAACCTCTCTTTGCCGGGTAAAGAGAAGTGATGTCAGGCTTTGGGACAGGAAGCCTGTCAAATCCTATGGTCTTCAAGTGGAATTTCTCCCTAGCATATTGCACAGAAATGAACAGAGCACCGCAGTGGCATTTGTACACTGTTACAGACTTCCTTTAAAGAATCAAAGGCAAAGGGAAATGTATAGTGGCGTAATGGCATATGAAGTGTATGTCTTTTTATGGAAACCCAGGAGGACGTGGTTGTGTAGGTATAGTATGATGGACTCATCAGCTCGTTGATGCCTGGGCGTTGTGTGAAGGCGGCAGTGGGAACAGTCTATTCGTTGATTGATAGGTGTAGTGGGATTAAATTCCAGACCCATCTCTGTCTCCCCTCCTACCTCTCCCCATTCCTGTAAGTAAAAAATAAATAAAAATAAACTGAACGTTAGAGAGAGAGGTTGTCTGACAAAAACCTTATGGGAAATTGTGCTTTGGAGAAAAAAAGACATTGACAAAAGGCCCATTCTGTTCATCAGTCATCATTACAAAGACGGTTCTTATAGCAACAGGACAATATTACAGGTTTTTCTTCTGTGACATCCCGTCTTCATTTACTTGACCTTTGTTCAGTATTGCAACAACTCTTTTAAACTTTTACTGCAGTCTACACACTCAGGTCCCCACAGAGCCTTCCCTTCAAAGCATTGCTAATGCTACCACAGCTAAACAAACTGGCTTTCCTGCATCATTGAACTTCTTCAAGAATTAACTCAGACACACAGGTTTTAATTGTCACACATGAAGCTTTTAAAATGCAATATACCAGGGTAAACCCATAGAGGTTAGGTTTTTATATGTAATTAAATCTGATCACCCACAGCTACAGTACCTGAAAGCTACTTCTATGGACATCTAACTGAAAGAAACAGATTTTATAAGAAACATGTTTTGTAGGAGGTATCTAAAGAAACATATGCACAAAAACAAACTTAGAGGAATAGTATTACTTTACGGAATGACATTTTGAAGTCGATGTGTTTAAAAGGCCTCGGCTATGCTTCTCCAAACTTTTCATGCTGATCTAACTTGAAAGGCTGAGATTGCAAAGCTCTCAAGTGTGTGGTTAAAACTGCCTTGGTCCTGTCATTCTATCAATTTTGCTGGAAATGGCAGCTGTCACTGTTTGGAAACCTCTCTATCACTTCTTAATCTTTACATTGCATCTAATCCTCATACTGTATATGTAACATTTTAGATATCTATAATGGGAGAAACAAAATAAAACCACGAAAATAATATATGTCAAGATTGACCAAATTGTTGACAACTGAACCACCAAGTTTCTGTAAACTTGGTGGCTCTGGACAAACATATATGTTTGTGTTAATTAGCAGCGCTTCATTTAAAATTTCTCTCCAGTTTGCACTTATCTTACATCCTCTGAGGGCTGTACAGCTTGCCTCATAATCCATCATACAAATGAATACAGCAATATTTTCACACCTGCATGCTCTCACCAGATTCCAATCTACTTTTGGATATTCCCTTTTGGAAATGTCAAAACAGAGGTCAACTCTTATAGTCTCTTTGAGTCCAGTATAGCAGTGTCCTGAAATACATTTCAGAAATGAAAGACCACCCCAGACCTTTACCCCAGATGTTGGAGATTGTTTGGAAGTGTATACAACACAATGCAAAAACGTAATATGTTCATATCAGACTGACTTAAAAGGCTGGGGAGTTATTGCAGACAATCTGAATTAAAATAAAAAAGACAAACTGTTCTCTCTATCCAAGAGCAACAGCAGATAGACATCTGGAGGACAGCACCATCCCATTCTAGTACTTCTTAGCAGGTTGAGATGCTGCATGGTGACAGACAGTTTAATTTTATGGCCAGTGCAGGAGATTGAACACTAATTTACTCAGGCTAGAGGAGACTTTTCACTTAAAACATACAGCAATGTGCTTGGTTCATTCTAATGAACCACTGTAAATCCACAGCACACTCATTTCTATCCTTATTTGCATTGAAATGGAAGTGCCATTTTTCATTATTTTCCTTGGTAACCGTCCACCACTTATTTATGTATTTGAAAAAACCTGTACAGGAAGCCATGTGCCTACGGTTTTCAGACACTGACGTAAATGTCAGTAATTATCAGAGAACAACTCTAGGTGGGGGAGTCTTCCGTGAACATAGCTGTTTTCAGAAGTCAGTTCATTGCAGCCGGGGCAGCTTTGGGAGAACATAGAAATGACAGGATGTGACTGCGTTTCCATAGGGGACTTGAAACAAAACTACGTTTAACCTCAAAGGCTCCACAGGGGTCGTGTTTACTTAAAGCTCAAATCAAATCCACATTGGAGTTTTTACGCAGTAGCTCTTTTCCCATTGTCAAATAAAATCCCCGACTGTTCTTGGGCTATGTACAGAAAGGACTCCCGCGGCTATGTCCGTCAAAGGTATGCTTTTCATGTAACAGGGTGTTTCTGGAGGAATATTGTTCAAAAGACGCAAAGAAGTTGGGACGCCGTGTAAAAGGCAGATAAAAACAGAACGCAATGATGTGCAAATCATTGATCCCTATAATTAACTGAAAATAGTACAAAGACTGCATATCAAATTTACGGAAAATACATGCCCATTTTGATGCCAGAAACATGATTAAAACAATTTGGGATGGGGCACGTTGACCAATGTGTTGCATCACCTCTTCCTTTTACAACACTCTGAAGGCATTTGGGAACCGAGGAGAACATTTGCTGTAGTTTTGAAAGTGAAATGTTTTCCCATTCTTTTGCTTGATATACGATTTAAGCTGCTCAACAGTTGGAGGTCTCCTTTGTCATATTTTTCATTTCATGATACACCACATGTTTTCAATGGGTGATAGGTCTGGACTGCAGGCAGGCCAGTTTAGCACCCAGACTCTTCCTACAGACCCATTTGCATTGGAATTGTCTAGCTGAAATAAGCAACGCCTTGTCTGGAAAATACGTTGTATGGATGGCTGCATACAGCTCCAGAAAAAATTAAGAGACCACTGCACCGTTTTCTTTCCTTTCCAAAAATGTTGAAAAGAAAAGTTTTGAGGGAAGAACAGATGCGTTCAATTTGCACTAATGCACCTCCATATCATCACGGACGCTGGCAGGTGAACTGTGAGTTTATGACAAGCCATCGAGGACGCGGCGTCCATGATTCCCAAACATAATTTCAAATTTCTCGGACCAGATGACAGTATTCACTTCACATCAGTCCATCTTAAATTAGCTCGGGCCCAGAGAAGGCGGCGGCGTTTCTGGACATTGGTTAGATATGGTTTCTTCTTTGCATGGTAGAGTTTGAACATGCATTGTGGGTGCAGTGACGTACTGTGCTCACAGACAATGGTTTTGGACGTGTTTCTGAGCCCATGCAGTGATTTCCACAGCCGAAACATGTCTGATTTGAATGCAGCGCCGTCTGAGGGCCCAAAGATCACGGACATCCAATATTGGTTTTCGGCCTTATCCTTTGGATATAGAGATTTCTCCGGTTTCTCTGAATCTTTTAATGATATTATGTATTGTAAATGATGAGATCCCCAAACTCTTTGCAATTTTATGTTGAGAAACATAATTCTTAAATGGTTGCACTACTTGCCCCCGTAGTCTTTAACAGAGTGGTGAACCCCTCCCAAACTTTCCTTCTGAAAAACTCATCCTCTCCGTGACACTCATTTTATACCCAATCATGTTACTGACCAGCTCCCAATCAAGTGGGTATATATTTTTCAAGAAACAAGAAAACAAGAAGCTGATTAAACAGCACAATCATTACACAGGTGTTTCCATAGATATCTAAAACATATTGAATTAAAACCTATATCCATTCAGAAACATTCACAATGTTCTTTGTAAGCGAATATAGGTAAGATTTGACCTGGTGTTGTTGGCATTGTCCAACTGAAAGGTGAATTCCTCTACCAGCGTCTAGTATCAAGCACACCAAAACAGGTTTTCCTCCAGGATTCTACCTGTGCTTGACTGCATAAAGTACTTGTAGAAGTAAAATGCCCATACTATGAAGCAACCACCAACATGACTGAAAATAAGAAGGCATTTACTAATGTATGATATAGGATTTGTCACAAACTTTTACGTTTGGGAACAGGATGAAGTTTGTACTGCAAAACATCTTGCAAAAATACTATCCACATGATGCATATAACAGACAAAATGACTTACCTTGAGGCATTTTTGAATACTTTTTAATTATACACTTTTGTTGAAAAAGTATTCTAATCCATGCTACTTCTGTACTTTGAATAAAAAATATTTGACTGTGTTGCTTGTTCCCTAAAATGACATCTTAAAATGACCATTCATGTTTCGTCACAGTTCACTTTGCGTAAGGGCTTGCTCACCAAATCCACTCTGCTCATTCATCGTGTTTATTTGTGTTCATATTTTCACATATCTATATGATTTTGTGCATTGTCCTGTCCCCTTGCCTTTGACTAGATCATGTTTGGAAATTATATTTATATTATAATTGGACAACTTATTATTTAGTTGGCCAATAATTTAAATGGTTAAATAACAGCAAAATACCCTTTTGCTCAAACACCCTACAGTACTCTCCCCAATGCAAAATAAACCCCTCAGAGTATAAAGCCCTGTTAGAGTTTTTAATGTGTTGTATTGTGCTTGTGTTGTATATACAGTATGTATGACTACTTTCTGCTGACCTCTTGCCAAATCCATCTCGAAAAAGAGGTTTCTGACCTCAAGGGTCTTGTTAAAAGAAAGTATCTATTTCCTCAGCTTTTCCAGTCTTCAATGTGGTCTATTTGCAATCTAAAAATTCTTCCAATTGTTTTCGGTCTCCCCACAATCTGCCCTGACAAAAATGGTCCACTCCTGCTTTAAGACGTCAGCTCCCCTGCCATCTCAATGCCGTGTCATGCATCACACAGCAAATAAATGTCATATGTACATTTCCCCGTATTTCTAGTATTTTTTTGTGTGTGATTTTTCCCCTCCAATCTCCTCCAAGCCCCCCTGGTGTTAATTATCAGGCTTCTTTCCCCTGGAGCAGCACAGAGCTGTGGAAGTGCATTCATCTTGATTCTCCACTCCAGTACAAAGCCTTGTTTGAAGAGACTCCTGTGGTAAGCCCCAAAGGTGGGGTGATTCAGAGCCAGGAGAAATGGAGAAAAAAGGAAAAAATAAAGAGTTGCAGATCGCTCTGTTTACACGGAAAAACCTGGTCACCTTGCAAAGCAGCATGCAAATCATTCAAGTCCTTCTGCCCCTTTCGCTACTCTGTTTTTCATTCATTCCATGCTTAGTTTTCTGTATGATTAATATTTCAATGTGTGGGTTTCTGATGACATGAGAACCGACTATGGGCTGATTTATTGATTTAGTATGTGATGTAATAAGGTCATGTCCATGTCACTAGTAAATTTCTATTCAGTGGGCTGACTGCTGAGTGGACCTGTCGGTGTTCCAGGATCTACCCATAACCCCGACATTTAAATCGGTCTCCCTTTAAAACGGATCCATTTCCCCTCTGAACGCTATGCACTCATTTTGTCAGTATAAACGTGTGTTTGTCCAAAGACACACAAACGCTCCTTTCTCCAAAAATGTACTACATGGCTAGTCGTGTTTGTGGATCCTGTGCAGGGAGTAATTTGTGTGGAATCAATGTCAGTGAATTATAGAGGCTGCCGTCTTGTTCTGTAACCGCTGCTATGCAGGTATGCTGCTGGACCAACACTCTGCTCACTCACACCTAATGGGTCGTCCGCGTCACTGCACAGAGAGACAGTCTCTAACTGGCACGTCTGTCTCCATCATCACCCGGGACTGAATCTTCAATTAACACGGGTCACTCCAGACATTTCCTCTCATGGAAAACAAAAACTGAGATTGTATTATGATTTCCGGGACAGGAAGTTGTTTAAGTCGGTGTCACATCACAGAGTCACTGCGGCTGAGTAACCGTTTTCATGTGGAGTCATTCATTTAAATAGTGTCTAAGAAGAAAAGGATGCATCCTATTAAGATCCTGTAATGCTGAAATTCACTTGTATTAAAAGCAACATTTGATTACTTGTAAATATTTAATCCTCAGTTCTAGAATTGTTTCTCATTATGGAATCTTGTTCTACAGCAAGAAGGCTCTAAACCCAGTTTGGCAACACAGTGATACACATCTTTCAGCCCCAATGCCTTTCATTTTGAGTGTAGATGTTCTCTCAAGATTTGTACTATAAACACTGACTCATGAAAAAGCATCTTACCGTTTGCAAATCCAGCAGATTTGTGGCTATTCCCATTTGGGGATGCTAACTCTTCTGTATTTATATTTCTGCCTTCTGTAAATCTCTTGATGTTCTCAACACACACCTTTCCATGGCTGACAACAGTTAAGAAGTATCTAATGGATTGAGCTAATTTGAAAGACCAGTGATTTAACACAATTACACAAGGTCATATTACTGTAGACATTTGCATAAAGGACACACAAAAGTCTACGGGTACAAGCGGTTGTGTACAGGATATGAGGTCGCAGGAAACGTTCCAGACTCAGTAGGATAGACATCACGTGGCCAATGAGAGAAAACAGTGCAGAGGCCGAGCCCTCTGCCCGGCAGCAGTGATGGAGGACGCGATGAAACGCTGGGGAGGAGTGTCTCTCCATCCATGTAATGCAGGTGGATTGTGCGGCCAGGCCGGGGGGCAACAGGACCCAAGCAGAGACCGCGGGCCTCCAGCCAGGAATATTAAGCCTTTCTGACAGCCAGGTGACACCAGAACCCTGGGGCCGTGGTGTTGTGTTGACGTTACACGACCCCGGCACCATGTCACCGCGATGGAGTGCTAAACAGCCCCTGGGAGCAACAGATCAAATGAGACCCTCCATATGTATTGCATACAGTACACATGTCCTGCCGCAGCGGACTGCACTGCACTGCCATGGCTCCCTGAGGCAGCGGCTTGTGGAGGGTGGTCTCCGTGCTGGGTATCACATGCGCACACTCTCATCTGCATTATGACTAATATATGGCAGTTAATTGAGCCCAGAGGCAGTTGGTTTCAATGAAGCCTCCTGTATTTTTCTTGCAAAATAGGAGGGGGGAGGAGAGAGCTCTCAGCGGAGCGGGGCTCTCTATCGAGAGCCAAATAGAGCAGAACTCACGCCGTGTTCATTAGCTGTCATTGATCAGTGATTCAGTCCCGGCGCTCCGGCTGCCTGCCAATGCACGCTGATATTAGGAGTTTCTTGTCATGAAAATCATTATGACGGTAAAAGAAAAAGCGCAGCCAGCACAGCAACTTTGCTCCTTATATTTTATTTTTCACTGCATTATTTTGATGTGCATGGCTCTACGCCAAGCCTCCCCAGGCAAAGCTACAAAATACTATGCAATCAGTGATCTGCTGAGCAACACACCTATCCATCCTAGACCTTCCTCCAATATCTATTTGATGCATATTGATTCACATTGCTTTATTGGGTTTTCCTCATTGGTAATTGTTCAGTAGCTGGCGCTTCAGCTGCTAGGAAAGATGTATAGTATTACAGGGTCACAAAGTCAGTAAGCTGATAAACGGCTGAGACTTTAAGCTAAATAATACACAAATGAGGGAAGAGAAAAGTCAGTGGGAAAGCAACTCAATAGTTCCCACACCTCTCAGGAGAGCTCTTGTCCAGCGTAAGTGTCCTGTCTGACATCATCACCGTCAGGCGAGCCTCACCACCACATGGAGAAAACAGCTACCGAGGGGCTGAGTCTTGAACGGCCGCCTGAACTCCTCTCCCCGGAAGCATTCCAAAGTACAAAAATCATACAAGGCAAAGCTTATATCTCTCTCACTACTAGTGACAAGTTATGGCACGGCAGCCATCCTTTGAGTCAATTGTCCAATTACATTTGGTCCATTGAAAAAGTGGGGGCTACATATTAAAGAGCTGTAATTCCTAAACTATTCCTCCAATTTGGATGTGAATACCCTCAAATGAAAGCTTAAAGCTCACAGCACTTTGAGCCCATATTCATTACTTAACCGCAACTTTAATATATGGTGGTAAACAGCCAAAATTACAAAACCTGTGTCATTGTCCAACTATTTTCGGACCTAACTGCATATCTCTCTTTATTCCTTCCCTAGTTATAGCTCCTATTTTTTATAAAAAGGTTGGGCTCCTCAAAGGGATGTGACTCAGAATAAGCCCTCAGCCAACACTGTGTAAAGCATAAGAATGAGATAGATACTTACAGTGACACTCCAGAGTTTAAGTGGATATATAGGGTAGAATTAAATCAATATTTCAGAGCTCCAGAAGAGAAGCGGGGAAGAGGCCATTATTTAGTGCTAATTGTACCTATAGGGGCCATACTTATAGATGTATTAATATCTAGTCACTCGTCAGGACATATCTGTGGTAGTCTACTGGCTGCTGCCACTGCGTGATGACTAGACCATATCTACCTTTCCTTTCACATTTATACTCTCTGGTGATTTTATTCTCTTTGTGTCTGGCCTTGACAATGCTTTCACCTATTTATATTTTAGTCCTTTCGCAGACAATCTTATTCAGAGCAATTTACAGTTATTGCATTTCTCTTTAGATAGCCTGATAAGACCACATATCAAAGTTGGTGTAACTACATTTCTCAGTAAAGAGGTTATCAGCAAAGGCAGTGCTAGTAGAGAAAGGACAAGTGCATCCTTGTATAAATATTAAACATGAGGGTAAGCCTAAGCTATCATATTTAAGATACTCTTTGAGGAAATAGTGTGGTGTGTGTTTTCAGGAGATTGGTGAGCAATGTTCCACAATTGGGTTGCCAGCAGAGAGAAAAAGATTGACTGGGTTGAGTGGGAGCTGCATTCTTGTATTGTATTGGACGTCCAAGAGAATAACGGAGGAAAGCTTGGGTCAGGACGCAGGCCTTGAGCATATCATAGAGGTAGCATAGAGCAGCGGCTTTCTGCTCTGTACGCTAGCACCTTAGTTATGTACCGGATTCAACCGTAGACTAAGTAGGCAGTGAAATGTCCCTAGGCGCGGGATGATGGTCTGATGGCATAAGAAGGGCGCCCAACTAAGAGTTGCCATAGTTTATGAGGGAGATGAAAATGTATGCACTCCAAATGTAAGTCGCTTTAGTGACAAATGTGTAAATTATTCCATAATCACGCTATGATACCACTGTACCGTACCCTGTACTTCACTATATTTCTCCGGATTACAAATATAATCAGGCTGTCTATTAGCATGTGGTCACAGCCCAATAGCAGACATGAGTACTTCAAAATGATTGACACTAGCTTGACACACGCTCAATTCTGCCAGGAATTACAGAAGATACTTCAAACTGTGAAGTGTTCCAGAAAACACACTTGTAGGGCCACCAAACCCCCTTTGTCGATGTCTTAGGAACGTTGTGTAACTCCCTCTAACCTCAATCAGTCACATCCGTGATCAGAGGCATTGCTGTCTTTACATCCTGTGGTTCTGGGATCTTTCTGTATGGATGTTATAATATCTTCACAGTAATGCTCTTGATCAACAACTGCAAGTCCAAACAGGTTATAGGTCACCATTTATTATACCATGTGAAAAAAATGTATTATCGGACCGTGTACGCGGAGCCAGCCAAGAAGAGTGAATGGGTTAACAACCTTCAGTTGTTACATTATAGTAAGCCTAAAATAAAACGTTATTTTGTGACAATTGGATTTTCTAAGTGTGAATCTGTGCTTTTTGGGGCAAAATAGGCTAGATCGAAACCCCTTGGGTGGTAAAAGAGTAGGGGCTTCCACAATTCTCTAGTCTTTTTACACATAAGTCAGTTATCGTCACCTATATTGACAGTTATTGAATGAAAGAAAAATCTAAGTTTTTTGTGCCATGAAATTAAATAGCTTTGGCAGTATTAAGTTCATATTCAGTCCTGCTAGCAATTGTTAAATTCTTATGAACATTCCAAGTAGTCAGTTAGTAGATCCTACTAAGCCTATTACTGGCTAATAAGCTGTTCAAAGCTGTTCAAACGGCCAGTGGCAAAAGCCATATAGTTCATAGATGCTATTCATGGTGGAGGTAAACTTAATAAGAAATATTACTCAGGGAAACAAAATGCTTAATGGTGTCTAGTGAAATATTCAAACTTGGCGTGATGTTAATGCGTAACAAAGTGTGATATCGAGATGCTATACCGACACTGCACAAATTTATAGCACAATGCTGTAGTGGTAAGACACAGCCACTCCCGTAGAAGACCCGGGTTCAAATCCAGCAAGGGCAACAAAATGTATCGCTTTTAATTGTGGGCCGGCTGAACAAGGCTTTTTTACAATTTTTTTTGGTTTGATCATATAATTTAAAGACACAATCAGGATTTTTAGGCCACTGGTGGTGAAAGTGGTACAACAGAGACAAAAAAGTTCTCCAAACATGTATGTGCTGATACATGTCATCAAACCACTGGTTGGAAACCAGAAATTAAGGTTTGACAGAAATTCAACAACTAGATATAAACATCATATTACACATCCAGCCCCAAAAAGGAGGTCATTATTTATGATAAATTCCTTAATCATTGGGTCACATTAGTTTTAAATAGACTTTGCTCTTTGCATTGTCTTACAAAAAGGTATAAACATCTATAGAATATAAGTATACTATAGTACTTTTTATCCAACAAATATTACCCAGATTCATTGTTAGTCTTTGTGCAATAAATCTATGGTTTCAAAACACGATCATGAGTGAGATAATGCAAGAAAACAAAATTAATGGCAATCAATGTGTATTGATGGTTAGGATCAAAAGCTAAGTAAGAAAGTCAAGTCTTACAGCTTTTGCCGATTGCTTGCCGATTTGCCAAAACCTTGACTTTCTGTAACCATGCCTTAAACAAAGGCAGACATTGTCTGCTTTTCACTTTATTTGCAATTCTGCAACACACTTTGCAAAACACTACATTTTGTTTCTTACATTAGACACTTGGTTCAAGACTGAAATCTCTTGCAATCATTGGGAAAACACACACAAACAAACAATTGTACAGTAATTGAACACCAACGAGTCTGAGCCTAAGCACTATAAATAAACCTCAGCTTAGCTCACCTCTTTTGTTAGAACTTTGTAAACATGGAGGCAGCGAGAGGAAGAGGAAGAGTGAGAGAGAGGAGGAGGAGTACAAGAACAAAGAACAGGTCCTGGACAAAGAGACTGAAAAATATTTCCGACGACATTAGGGCCACTTTGGTGAACCAAGACATAAATCATGGCCTGGCGATGAGGGAGTCTGGGCAGAGTCCAGCCCAACCTGAGTCGCTACACAGTAGCATCCATAATACAGACATTTAGACTGGAGAACAGATATGTCTTCAACTTTATATACCTATGTAATTGTTGCATATCGTTCTGCATCACAGTACAATACAACGTTGTCCTACAATATTAGGTCTATGCTTCTAAGAGAAGAAAAAACTAGATATAGTGCTGTGAAGTAAATGTAATACAGTGTGGATGTTACTGTGTTCAGTATGACAACACAGCATGTAAAAAAACAACCCAACCATTGACATCGACTAATAGCATCATATTCTGGCGTTTTCTACAGACCTGCCAGGCAGCCTCTTGAGTGTAAAAGGCAGCATCTGCTCACCCATGAACAGGAACTGTCCATTGTCAATGGTTCACCAACCACAATAAGTTCAGTTGTATACTTGCCCCCTTACTCCCCAATTCAAAGTGGTATTTTACCTGTTGCCTAGCAAAGTCCAACATTGCCAGTGATGTAGATGAGGTGATGTGGCCAGACCCTAACAGAAGGTGGGATCCATGAACCATCCAGCCCAGCCCATCCCTTACAATGCAATGTTTTGTTAATCAGTGCATTGTAATTTTACTTAATTAACTTTTATTTCTGGGAGATCAGAGCAACCTTTTGCATTAACTACTGTTATGTAATTCTACTTTGTGTGTTTTTGTTGTTGTAAAACCTGCAATGGCAAAAACATAAGCTGTATATATATATTTTTGAAGCCTTTCTATTTTTGAGTTAATTGATATGTGAGTAGATGTACTAGAACAATCTTTCACAGAAGCCTGTATGAGAACACTTAAATGGGTATACAAAGTACAAAGACAGCACTGTTTTGTGTAAAGTGCATCAGTGTGTTGTTGCTGCTTTGAAAGAGTAATTTAAATAATACATGTGTGTTTTGTGCATGTGTGTATCATTCTGTTGCAAAAACGCCATATTGAAAAAGGACTGTTATTATTGTGGCATTTCATCTTGACATAGAAGTGACACATTTATCTCTGAGTGTTGTCTTATTTGGCTTGTTTGTAGAGTTTGACACAATGAGCCAAATTCTGCAACAAGTGTGTAAACAATTGACAAGCATTTTAACATTAACTTGACAAGCAATGAAATTACTGACAATAACAAGCATTTGCAAAGAAAATAACAAAACAGGAAAACAAATTAGTAAATATATCGAGGACAACATCTTGAAACTTTTTTGGGGAAAGAAACATGACCCAAATTTTGAAAATATTGCATCCATACAGAGGTGACCTTGAAGGCATAGAAATGGAACATGCTAGAGAAACAGTGTCAAGAGACTAATGCAAGAGGTCACAATGTTGGTTTAAGACTGACCATCCAGGTAACATTTCTGATGCTAACATTGATAAGGTTATCAGGTGACAATGGAGATCACAACTGCAATCCAAGATGCATGACCAGTTGTCACTAAATTAAGACTGCACTAAATTAAGACTGCACTAAATTAGGACTGCACTAAATTAGAACTGCAATAAATTAGAACTGCACTAAATTAGGTAATGCACTCCTCATGTAATAGCAGGTCTATTCAATGCATCGCCTGTTACAGGCATTTGGGCAATGACAAATAATTGAGCCGTAGTCCGATTTTAAGTTGGCTGAAATGCAGTGAAGCCACATCTCACAACATTGGACCATTGGCAGGGATCTCTAATTTCATTTTTTGGTCTTTTTGTCTTGATCTCTCCTTTTCTGAGCAAGCATGCAGTAATGCTGTGTTAATGTCAGTAGCATTGCCTAGATTATTCTCAGACACATTCTTGTCATCAACTAGCTGATTTCAATTGTTTGCCTGCATAGTCCAATTAATTCCACAATCCTAGAAATCAAATTACTTTAATATACTTCAGTACTTTAATACTGTATATATATAATACAATATAATACTGTATACAATAAAACATTACTACACTACACACTCACAATGTTTATTACAAAGCAAAACAAGAGAGCTGGATATAAAAACAGTATGGAAAACAAGGCTTGAGTGAATCCCACAGCCAGTGGCCTGCAGTAATACAAAAATGAATCACAGAAAATAAAAAAGCATCCTATAAACAGACGTCAATAAAGTTTAAGCTTTTATGAAAAGAAAAAATGTACCAAGACACTAAAACAAGATATATGCACTGAACTTCAGTTATTGAATATAACATGCTGCACTCGGCATGAATCAGGACATCAAAAAAGGCCACAAATTGTTGAATATGTATGGTGATAATTCATCAACAGAACGTGATACTGGCATTCTACGGCATTACGATTGAAGCTGAAGATCAGGCGTTAGTTTGCACAGAAAATGTCTTAGGGCAGTGGCTTATTAAATAGCGCACTATTCCCAAAGAAGTACACTTCTTTTAATTAGGGTCTATGGAGTTATATTGATAACCGAGTGCCATTTTGGACACAAACAATGACTCCTGGTGCCTCTAGTTTATTGGGATAGCTAGAGGAAATTAGTTGTTCTGCTCTTTGCTATCATAGTTTACTCATAACATACAGATTTTTATCACTCAATCTAATCACGGTATAATAAAACATAAGCTAACTGTATAAGCATATAATAAAGATATACACTGTCCTGACATCAAATGACATTGGTTTTGGTTATTATTAGAAACAATTGCATTATTTCCATTATAAAATAATATGTGCATTGACAAAGGGGGTTGGATAAATGTTGTGTCAATCCGCCCTATTGAATCCAACGTCTTTAGGAATAGAATCAAGAGATTGAGCCTCTAAGCTGCGTTCAATGCTTTGTTCAATGTGACAACTTCCATCTAAGTCAGGCCAAAATTTACAGTATGGGAAGCTTGGGAACCGCCTAAAAATATCCACAAACAATATAAAATATGCTTATAATAAAAGTTATAATGAAAATATAGTTTTCTGCAGAAGAAGATGTACTGACCAATATGTGCTTGGCCTTCATGGCTGTAACCTCCCTCTGTCAGCTAGTGTCCAAAAATAGACAGAACAAGGTTCCGAAGCGGGGCTCCTTGGCCTGTGCACTCATCTCCCTCAGGCCCAGCCCCAAGCAGGCAGGGTAGGACCAAGGGAGTATGTTGGAGCCTGACAGCCTCCCCATGCTTGACCAGCCGAAGGGCCCACCATCCCTCTCCCTAGACAGGCAGTGGTCCAGGGGCCACAGGTGCCCCCTACTGACAAGCAGAACCAGACACCAGTCACTGGGAGACAGATTAGGCCTCACAGTCTGCCACTCTATTACTGCTGCTGTCTGTGCACGGTTCACCTGAGCAGACAGACAGACGAGACAGAACACCGCACTGCGTTTCTCTGCTCTAGGACAGAGAACCTAACATAACAGAATACAACACACCATACCATCCAAACACTCCATCTTCATGTCTCTCTAAACCAGAGGTTTTTTATTTTTGCCTGGTAGCACTCAGCGGGTATTCCAGGTCTGAAATGGACACTTAATTAAGAGGGTTCCAGTCTTCCAGTACCGACATTGAAACAGGCTGTTCTTGAAACACTAATTATTTATACTGCTGAGTTACAAATGGTACATTGAACTGTCATAATGTTTCAAATTGTATTTTAAAACACTGGAACTCATGTATTATTGTAATGCCGTAGTTGAGAGGTTTAATTTGGGAAATATTTGTAAGAAAACATTTATGTCCGTTGTGTATTAATTCAGCCCCCAACTATTTGTATTTGGTAGATCTTTCCCTTGAAAATAACTTTTAGTCTTACGTAACTACAATGTACCTGCTTAGCAGATAGAGTTGCAGTGACTTTGGCCCAGTCTTCTTGACAGATGTGCTCCAGGAGGTTCAAGTTGGTTAGACAAATCTTGTGGACCACCATTTTCAAAACGTGCCACTGTAGGACATTACCTTTTTGTTACAGAACTGTTTTATGGACTTATACTTGGAATCATTATCCTGCCAAAAGGAGAACTTTCCATGCTTCAGTTTTGAATTAACTGAAGGAAGTTTTATCACAAATTGTTGGCATTTAATTGGCACCATTGATTCTTCAATATTAACAGGAGGCCAAGTCTCTGCTGATGAGAAGCATCCGCAAAGCATAAGGCTGCCACTACATTAATGTACGGATGGTGTGCCTTGATGCCTGAGCAGTGCTAGAATTGCATCATCCATAGTGCTTCGAGTTAGAGCTCAAGACATGCTATCCGATGGTTAATAAAACCTAATGGCTTCTTTCTTGCAACCCTGCCATACAGACCAGGGTTATACAAAGCTTCTGAGCTATTTGGTTATCGGTGCAGTATTACTTGAATCCCAGCCACAAAACTCTGAAGCACTTTTAAAATCATCGATGGCCTCTGCCTGAAGTCTCCTTTTGTTTGAGCACTGATAGCCTTATAGTTTTATTTTTGTCCAGATTCAACCATTCACATTCCAGATCATATACAAAGCAAACTTGCCGTCATCTAAAATAAGCTGGTTACATTCTGATCGGCCACAAGGAGCTATCTTTGTCATGCTATTGGGTTGCTTCTCTTCAGCAGGGACAGCCACAATATTTTGCCATCAACCCTCCTAAAGTTAAAGAAAAATACATTGCTCAAAAAAATAAGAAGAACACCTAATCATCAACGAATAATTAACACCAAGTCAGTTAATCTTCAGAGATATTAATCTGTCCAGTCAGGAAGCATAAACATTTGTGAATCAATGTCACCTATTTTGGTGCAAATGAAAGTGACAACAGGTGCACTGGAGAGGCAATAGCAAGACAACCCTCAAAAAGGGAATGGTTTTGCAGGGGGTGGCAACAGACCATTGCTCGCTCCTCATTCTTCCTGACTGATTATTCTCTAGTTTAGCATTTTGCTAGTGCCTTTGTCACTACTGGTAGCATGAGGCGGTGCCTCCAGCCCATTCTTATTGCACAGGCAGTCCAGGTCCTCCAGGAAGGCACATCCATACGTGCCGTTGCAAGAAGGTTTGCTGTACCTCCCAATACAGTCTCAAGAGCATGGAGGAGATTACAGGAGACGGGCTGTTATCCAAGGAGAGCTGGGCAGGGCCGTAGAAGGTCATCAACCCAGCAGCAGGACCAATATCTGCTCCTTTGTGTGAGGGGGAACTGGAGGAGCACTGCCAGAGCCCTACAAAATGACCTCCAGCAGGCTACTGGTGTGCATGTTTCTGACCAAACTGTCCGAAAAAGACTTGGGTGGCATGTGGGCTTGATGTCCTCTAGTAGGACCTGTCTCACACCCCAGCACAGTGCAGCTTGATTAGCATTCACCAGACAACACTAGAATTGGCAGGTCCACCATTGGCGTCCTGTTCTCCTAACAGATGAGAGCCTGTTCACACTGAGCACATGTGACAAATGTGAAAGAGTCTGAAAATGGTGTAATGAACGTTATGCTACCTGCAACACCATCCAGCATGACCGGTTTGGCAGTGGGTCAGTGATGGTCACAGGAAGCATATCCTCTGAGGGTTGCACAGACCTCCATATGCTAGCCAACGGTACCCTGACTGCTGATAGATATCAGGATGAAATCTTCAGACCCTTCGTTCGACATTACGCTGGTGCAGTGGGCCCTGGGTTCCTCCCAGTGCAGAACAATGCCCGGCATTATGTGGCCAGAGTGTGTAGGCAGTTCTTGTATGATAATGGCATTGAAGCCATTTACTGGCCTTCACATTCCCCAGACCTGAATCCAATTGAGAACCTCTGAGACGTTATGTATCGGTGCATCCGACGCCGCCACCAGGAGCATATCCAGAATTTGTGGGGAGAGCATAAAAGCATGGGGGGGCCATGCACACTACTGAGTCCCATTACTGTATGAGTTGCTGTGATGAAATTCACGAAAGTTGGAAAAGACAGTGATTTCAATTGTTTACTTAGATTTTCTGTGTTAGGATGAATCCAGCCCTCAACTGGTTCATGATTTTGCTTTCCTTTGACTGTTGCTATGTCATTTTGTTCTCAACGAATTTATCTTTAATATATTTCCTTAATCAAGACCCGATGTGTGATTTAAGCATTCCCTTAATATTTTTGCGGCAGTGTATGTATATGAGAGTGGACTGAGCCAACAAAGCATACTTATTATGAATTATTATTTCGTTGATCAGAATAATATTTTGCTTGTACTCAGTGCTGGCTAATTACCATGAGCAAAAAACTCGCTTAGCAAAATCCACTTATATGGGAGCCAACACACTGTGTAAGAAACATTATGTGTTCATCTAGTGGAAGAGAGAAAGATAAACATTTAATTACTTAACAACCAGGATGTCTTTTTGTTTCCCTACCCAGTATTCTTGTTTCAGTCCAGTCTCCAACAGCAACACACACCTGGCAGTGGCAAATTAAGTCGCAGGCTAAAATATTTTACATTCCTTGCGCTTTAAAAGGGGTTACGAGGAAGCTGGAGTACTCCAAACCTTCTAATGACATGGCACAGAAATAAATGTGTCAGAGCTACAAATGACCTTGGGATTTTGAGAATCCAAATGTCAAGAATTTCCCAAACTCTTGATTGTCCTTCAGAGAATTAATGCAGCCTGATGCTCATTATAGAAGCAGTTACCCAAAGCCTCTGCAGACCTCGGGGCGTTGGAGAGCACTTACTGCCTCCTGAAAATACTAAGCAATCGCTGGAGGGGGAAATTAACTGAGAAGACACCCTGACACGACACACACACACACACACACACACACACACACACACACACAATGTGTTATGATATCATTTTACATTATTCTTACCTGTGTTCGTATGGCTTTAGCTTTTCAGGGGAGTCATGGCTGCAAGACAGAACAACAGGGGAATATGAGCTCAGTAATGTTAGTAAGACAAGTGGATGGACAGAAAAATATAACATTGCAGAACTGTTGGCTTTTTGTGACATAGGGTGTTAGCATTTACACAGGCTGCTTTCGTATCCCCTTTGTAATTCCTGGGGTTAAAGGTCTAACACATCAGAGCAATTTGGTCACACTAATTGATTACCTAACCTTTTACTCTCTCCTCACCAAATGAGGCAGGAATGCAATATTACAGCTCTTTAAAAGTTTTTAATACTTTCTCTTCCTTAACTTTCTTTCGCTGCTTTTCAATTTTACTTTCGTTGAGCTCATTCATAGCGACTCAGTAGTAGCAGCGAGTGCATACGTTTTGCGCCATATTGTGGTACCGCCCCGTGTGGGACTCCCACCACCCTGGAATTGCAGTGGGTGCCACACACTCTCAACCAAGTTAAACTGGACCGCAGGTATTATGAGTATGTCGCCTGCCCCCCCCCGCCGCCTCCTCTGCTGTGTCTGTGCACCAACCTTGCCCCCTCTAACAGGAAGCAGAGGGCACAGTGCTTTATTTAATTAGCCACTGCAGCTGAGTGCTCATGTGGAACCACCATGTGACGCTCCCCAGAACACTGAGGGGAGCAACCACACATTAGCTTCCCCCACGGGGGCTTTAATGGGCTGCAGGTCACCCGGGTCACATGGAAATGGTAGTGGGGGGGTGGATATTGGGGATCCACATTGCTGCCTATATGCCACGCTCTAATCTATACCTTACCCCAGGATGTACGACATCCATCGCTCCTTTCCGCCATTACCCAAAGACACGTCCATTTCAGCCCTCTTTTCAACACCCTGTATGCAATTACTTTATCTCATATTCTAATCAGAACTACGTGCCCTGAATGTTGTTTGGTGTGTTCTGAATGCCCTCCATGTTATGGTGATGCAGAATGCTACTGAACGCTCTGACTGCTTTCATTAGGTCTGACAGCACTCATTATTCCACATGATTTAGGAGCAGCTATTCCTTCGCTATCTCTCTCATAATGTGACAATGATCTGTTGGCCTTCTCTTTAAGGACTAACAGATAACCACTGAGAGGAGGCTAAATCTTGCTTGGTATGCAAAGCAGACACCATTAATAGTTCAAAGAGGAGAGAGGGAACATTTCCTGAAACACACTACCCAACACTCAAAAACTTTAGAGACACAATTAGAAAATTCAGGTGGTAGTTGTCTCCTGAGATTTGATTGAATGTAGTCTGCAGAACATATATGCCTGAACCTTGTAGTCCTCATTGAAATGCAATCGGCTTTTGACACCAAAACCTATTTCCCAGGAAGCAGGTATGTAATCAGTGTCACACTGTCAGGATGTGCAGTGGGGGAAACAAAAAATTGTTTACATAACAAATCTCCCTGAACAGTTTAAATTAAATTATTATCATTGTGTAAGCATTTCTGGGGAATGTGCAAATACTGTCCAATGATTACATTTTTAGTGGCTTGCCTTATCCTTTTATTACCAGACATTTTTTTTATTGTGTAATTAACATCAAGGCAAAAAAGAGTAAGCATCTGAGCAATGCAGTAAAAAAACGAAGAAAACTTAAGTAAAACATTTTGTTAAACTTTAAGAATTAACAAAGTAGGATGCCCAAATGCCAAAATTAGATCAGTTTTTCCAAAGCACATTCACATCCAGGAATATGCTCATTGGATGCTTATGAAGAGAGTATACTTTTTTATTCATGTTTGCCTTCTGTGTTTTCACGTTCTTCCATGCATACCTGCTAAGGAATAGAGGAAAATAGGGGAGAATGTAAAATACTGTATATATGTTACATTGTAAAATCTGTTAGGGACAATGTAAATTACACCGATCAGCCATAACATTATGACCACTGACAGGTGAAGTGGTTAACACTGATAATCTCATCATCATGGCACCTGTCATTGGGTGGGATATATTAAGCTGCACGTGAACATTCTACCCTCAAAGATGATATGTTAGAAGCAGGTAAAATGGGCAAGCGTAAGGATCTGAGCAAATCTGACAAGGTCCAAATTGTGATGGCTGGACGACTGGGTCAGAGCATCTCCAAAACTGCAGACCTTGTGGGTTGTTCCTGGTCTGCAGTGGTCAGTACCTATCAAAAGTGGTCCAAGGAAGGAAAAGCAGTGAACCGGCGACAGGGTCATGGGCGGCCAAGGCTCATTGATGCACGTGTGGAGCGAAGGCTGGTCCAACCCACAGACAAGCTACTGTAGCTCAAATTGCTGACAAAGTTAATGCTGGTACAGAAAGGTGTCAGAACACACAGGGCATCACAGTTTGTTAGGTATGGGGCTGCACGGTTGCAGAACAGTCAGGGTGCCCTTGCTGATGCCGCCCATTGCCGAAAGCGCCTACAATGGGCACGTGAGCATCAGAACTGGACCACAGACCAATGGCCTGGTCTGATGAACCATATTTTCTTTTACACCGCATGGATGGCCAGGTGCTCGTGCATCGCTTACCTGGAGAACACATGGCACCAGGAAGCCGGCGAAGGCAACGTGATTCTTTGGGCAATGTTCTGCCAGGAAATCTTGGGTCCTGCCATTCATGTGGCTGTTACTTTAACACATACCACCTACCTAAGCATAGTTGCAGAACATGTGCACCCTTTCATCGCAACAGTATTCCCTGATGACACTGGCCTCTTTCAGCAGGATAATACACCCTGCTACAAAGCAAAAATGGTTCAGGAATAGATTGGGGAACACAACAACGAGTTTAAGGTGTTGACTTGGCCTCCAAATTCTCCAGAACTCAATCCAATCAAGCATCTGTTGCATGTGCTGGAAAAACAGGTCTGATCCATGGAGGCCCCACCTCGCAACTTACAGGACTTAAAGGATCTGCTGCTAACGTCTTGGTTCCAGATACCACAACACACCTTCAGAGGTGTACTGGAGCCCATGCCCTGACAGGTCAAGGCTGTTTTGGCAGAAAAGGGGGGACCTAGACAATATTAGGCAGGTGGTCAAAATGTTACGGCTGATCGGTGTAAATGGCATAAATAAATGTATCTAGGACTACAATTAATGACAAATTTTATAAACAAGTAGTCTTTGTTAAGTCAATTAATTGGAGATTTAGCATATTAAGTGTTTTATTTAAACCAGAAAAGGAACCAGGCAAGCCTAGCTCAGCCGGCCAGCAATTGAATGTGATGAATGTTGGGGTCACGCACATGAGAAGATATGTTTTTACCCACAACTCCACAGAACACTTGAATGTCAGTATAGCGTCTCAAAATTTGATCACTCTGTCACCCTTTAACATCACGCAAAGTTTGAATATTTCGCTAGACACCATTAAGCATTGTGTTAAACTGACTAACGTTTCTTATTTAGTTTTTCTCCACCATAAACAGCATCTATGAACTGTATGGCTTTTGCCACTTTGCGTTTTAACAGCTTATTAGCCATCCGTGAATGTTACTGATACGATAACAATCAATATAGGTGACGATAACTGAATTGTCATCAAGTGAAAAGACGAATGAATCATGTAGCCCGCAAGGTTTTTGTCTATCTTGAAAAAATCCTAGGGTACAATTCGAAAATCTACCAGAACTGTTTTACTAGGCTATCTATAAAGTAGCTACTCAAGGTTGTAGCCAGCAAAGTTATTGTCCGTCCTGAAAAAATTCTAAGTCATAATGTGTTATGACTGTGATGGGAGTCAAACGAGGGTCCTGTTGTTCTGTAGTCCACGTTACTAAGCACCACGCAATTTAACAAGGGTTAGTCTGACAGTCAGTTAGGCACTCACTTACTCAGTCAGTAAGATACATTTGTTCTTCTTTTTCTTGAAAAATATATGCACAGTTTGAAATTGATGCCAGCAAAACGTTTAAAAAAAGTTGTGACAGAGGCAACAAATGACTGGAAAAGTTGTCTAATGATAAAAAAATAAACCAGATGGAACATCACACAACTAATTAGGTCAATTGGCAACATGTCATTTACAAGATTGGGTATTAAAAGATCATTCCAGAGAGGATGCGTCTGTCAGAAGGGAGGGGTTCACCACTCTTTGAAAGACTGCACAGGCAAATAGTGCAATTTAAGAATAACGTTTCTCAATGTTGGGGATCTCATCATCTATGGTACATAATATTTATTGAAAGATTAAGAAAATCCAGAGAAATCTCTGTATGCATGGGACAAGACCAAAAAAACAATTTTGGATAGCCATGATCTTCGGGTCCACAGACAGTACTGCATTAAAAACAGACCCGATTCCATAGAGGACATCACTGCATGGGCTCAGAAACACTTTGAAAAAACTACTGTCTGCTGAACGCAGTACGTTGCTTTATCCACAGATGCGAGTTAAAAGATCCAGAACCACCCCAGCTTTTATGGGCCCAAGCTCATTTAAGATTTTAATTTAAGATAGACTGAGGCGAAGTGGACAATTGTCTTGTGGTCCAACTAACAATATACTGTTTTTACATACAGGCTAGCTGATGTTAGAAAAGCAATTGATTAGAACCGTGCTTACTGGCAACAATACCTTACTGGCAATTATCTTGTTATTAGGCAATAAAAAGTGTCTTACATACGTGTTAATGTTACTGTTTGTAGGCATGTTATAAGCAATGTACATCTACTGTTTTACCCATCTGTTGTAGTTACATATGAGTGCATGCAGTAATGAACCCCAGAAAAAAAAATTGCAGAAGAGCACTTTTGTGAGAAAGTGTCTACATTTGCAATCAAAGTTGGAAATTGAGGTATTTTATGGACATACACATTTTTGAGGAATTCAATAGTTCTGGATACTACACCAAAATTCATTTTTGATGATGTTGAGATGTGTTAAGGAGATGACACAAATGATATTTTCATAATTTGTAGGTGACCTATGGTGAACATTTCCCAAACTAAATACATTTTAGCTTACAGGTTACAATTTTGGTTGTGTTTTAGGAACCAAAAAATAAGAACAAGTAAAAAAACACAGCAAAAGGAACTTTTATATACAAAATATAGCAAGTCACATATACAGAGAGGTCTGACGGATTCAGCAGGTGCATTGATCAGATAGCAGCTTGTTTATTTGATTTTTGAAGAAGTGAGGTGTGATAAAGGCGTCAAGCTTACTGTCATTGGCAGCAGTAAACTGAAATGAATTCCAAACAAAGGACATATAGACTTTAAGAGTGAACAGTGTGAGATATCTACCAGAATGCAAGTTAATCTCAAAGTAACAGATTTTTAGGAGTGAGCTACAGTAGAGGAGGAATTTACCTTGTTAAATGGTGGTTTTACCTGTCAGTCTGGCAACGTGTGAGTAGCAAGGGAAATCTAACCACAGAGTAAAGGTCACAGTGAGGTGTGTTGAACAGGTTACAGGTGACAACACAGGTGTGATATCACTTTGTGACTTAAGGTGCCGGAAAAAGGTGTTCAAAAAAGGTGCAGTCAAGAAGTGCCACAGACTATCCAGGAACTTATATTTACTTTTTACATTTATAGGTGGTGCCATAATCCAACTAATGTGGTTAACCAGAAATTTCCGCCCAAATTCGTGGAGGGTCTGGTGGAGCTGGGTATCAGACAAGACTAGTTTCACCGGTCTTATGTCCATTACTGCCAATCATGGAGAATTAAGCAAAGATGTTGCAAAACAAAGGGAAACATGCTGCGAATGCCGGCAGAGATGATGGCCAGGATTAAGACAGTCCAAAAAAATTCTGCATATTGTTTGTGTGTGTTGTACATTTTTCAAAGATTATTTTTCCTACCTAAATGCAGCCAGGTAAGCTTTATTAACAATTTGTTAAAAGGGCAACAAACTATGTAATAATAACTGGATCTAAAGAAACATACAGCCCTGGAAAAATATTAAGAGACCACTGCACCTTTTTCTTTCCTTTCAAAAAAAGTTGAAAAGAAAACTTTTGAGTGAGGAACTTGCTGTGATCTCTTAATTTTAACTCTTTAGTACCACACTCAAAACCTTCCTTTTTGAAAAAAATCCAAAAGGAATGAAAAAGGTGTAGTGGTCAATATTTATTTTTCCGGAGCTGTATAGATTAATCCTAATATGAAACACTATTGAAACCTACAATTAACAGGTTTAGGCTAAATATTTTGGTATAGTCAATATACTATTTAGAGTTTGATTCGACGTATAATCAGGATTATGGTTAGAAATGCTTCAACCACTGAAAAAATGACCAATGCGTCATCTTGTTCAAGTGAGCATAACAACGAGCATAACTCCTAAAAATACAACTTGTCTTTTGAATTTTATCATTCCCATCATTTCCAATAATGCCGTACCCTTTATCCTATTTTTGTTTTTATATTGCTTATCTAGGTATTGTCAGTATTTTTTATTTAGAACAATGCATTACAGTTCTGTAAATATTTCCTCACACTTCTCTGTGAGAAGATACAATAAACATTGACAATCTAGTTACAATCTCATCCCATTACATTTTCATTCATGGAACTGACTGAAATTAGCGATGGTTAAAAAAAGATCAAGTAAATGAGGATGATTGAACTGTTTTGTTGCCAAACAAGGCTCCACTGATGGATAGGTGCTGCAAGGTAACTCTCAGGTGCATTGCTATCTGGCTAACGGTTTCAGTACCATTCATACTGAATGTCATTTATTTGTGTAGTGGTTCGCTGGCTTAAATTTGAAGAAATTTGGATAAATTTGCCCATCCAAGATTACCATGCTAAATTCACCACTGTGACTTAGCCTCCCATAACATTTGAATGAATATCAATCATGCTAGATGGCTTTTAATAAAATGGAAAACATAGGCATATGTGATTCAAAAATTATTATTTGGGAGGAATTTAAACCATCTGCTACTATTTTCCGCAATTTAGGGGTTGTTGCGTGCAGGGTAAAAAAAGAAAAGGCATTGAGCTGTTTAAATGAAATATCAGTTGGGAGTGAGATTAATCATAGCAATTTAGTAAATTATTTTTAAAAGGATATGTTACCCTTTTTTCTTAGAGAAACTACATCACTGGCATTTTTATAGAACTAAGTAACAGTTTACTGGTTATGGATCGATGTGGAGCTTTCATCGGTACACATTACACTTCCATCAAGTAGATGCAGCAGAACTGCCATTTTCTGTTTCTAACCATGTGTTTGTATATCGTGGACGGTGGTATTATAAGAGGCTCCAGGATGTGTTGGATGTATTGTTTGTCAACAGAATTAATGGATATAATACCAGAAAAAATACAATCATTGCATTTGATCAAGATACCACCACATTAACCTTACAAAAAATATATCTAATATGTCTAATATTGTATTTGCAAAAAATTCATAAAAATTGTATTTTTCCTTTACATTTTGGAATCAAACAAGAAATTTGAGTTTTTGTTATGCCAAACAACACATTTTTATATCTGATATATATCTTCATATACAACCCTGTTTCCAAAGAAGTTGGGGCACTGTGTATAATGCAAATAAAACAGAATGCAATGATGTGCAAATCAGTTATCGCTATATTTAAAGGAAAATAGTACAAATGTGGCAATTATTCATATTTATCAATTCTCGCTAACCTGACTAAGGCCATCTGAAGAAAAACAGTCCCAAAGCATGATACTGCCACCACCATGCTTTACAGTGGTTATGGTGTTCTTTGGGTGATGTGCAGTGTTTTGTTTGTGCCAAGCATGCCTTTTGGAATTCTGGCCACAAAGATCAACCTTGGTTTCATCAGACCATAACACATTTTCCCACATGCTTTTGGGAGACTTGATGTTTGTTTTTGTAAACATCAGCCGGGCTTGTATGTTTTTTTTGTAAGAAAAGGCTTCCGTCTTGGCACCCTACCCCATAGCCCATTCATATGAAGAATATAGGAGATTGTTGTAACATGTAGCACACAGCCAGTAAAAGCCAGAAATGTCTGCAGTTCCTTTAATGTTGCTGTAGGCCTCTTGGAAGCTTCCCTGACCAGTTTTCTTCTTGTCTTTTCATTGATTTTGGAGGGACATCCAGTTCTTGGTAATGTCTCGGTGGTGCAATATTTTTTCCACTTGATGATGACTGTCTTCACTCTGGTCCATGGTATATCTAGTGCTTTGGAAATTCTTTTGTAGCCTTCACCTGACTGATGTCTTTCATCAATGATATCCCTCTGATGCTTTGGAAGCTCTCTGGGGACCATGGCTTTTGCTCTGAGATGCAACTTAGAAAATGTCAGGAAAATCCTACTAGAACAGCAGAACTTTATATGTGATTAATCAGAGTCACTTTAAATGATTGCAGGTGTGTAATGACTTCTATTTAACATGAGTTTGAATGTGATTGGTTAATTCTGAACACAGCCACATCCCCAGTTATAAGAGGGTGTGCACACATATTCAACCAGGTTATTTTTCCTCCTTGAAGATTTCAGTTTGTTTTTCAATTGAATTGTTCACATTATAGGCCCCTTTAAAATTTGAAAAAGTTCTGACATGATTTATCTTTGTCTCTTTCTTTTACATCAAATCCTGGCATTTTAACAGGGGTGTGTAGACTTTTTATATCCACTTTATACTGTTCAGCGTTAATGCCATGCACATCCATACCATCACGGATGCTGGATTTTAAACAGTGTGCTGCCAACAAGCTGGATGGATACTCTCCCGTGTAGGCCTCTTTAGGAGGATGCTGCATCCATAATTACCAAAAATTATTTACAATTTTGATTAGTCAGATCCCCAGGACAGTTTTCCACATTGCCATCTTAAATGAGCCAGGGCCCAGAGAAGGCAACAGCGTTTCTGGATCTTGTTAATATACTGCTCAAAATAATTAAGACAACACATAATCATCACAGTATACACAGTATTAAACTTCAGGTATATCAATATGTCCAGTCAGGAAGCATAAGCGATTGTGAATCAATGTTGCCTGTTTTGGCGCAAATGAAAGGGACAAAAGGTGCACTGGAAAGGCAATAGCAAGACAACCCTCAAAAAGGGAATGGTTTCACAGGTGGAGGCCACAGACTCAAATTTTGCATTTTGCTGTTGTCCTTGTCGCTACTGGTAGCACGAGGCAGTACCTGCAGCCCATTCAGGTTGCACAGAAAGTCCAGCTCCTCCAGGATGGCCCATCCAGTCATGCCGTCACAAGAATGTTTGCAGTGTCTCCCAGTACAGTCTCTGGAGCATGAAGGAGATAAAATGAGACAGGCTGTTTCACAAGGAGAGCTGGACAGGGAGGTAGAAGGGCATCAATGCAGCAGCAGGACCGGTATCTGCTCTTTTCGGTGAGGAAAAACGGAAGGAGCACTGCCAGAGCCCTACAACATGACTTCCAGCGGGCTTCTGGTGTACATGTTTCTGACCACTTGAGGGTGGCATGAGGGCCTGACGTGCTCTAGTGAGACCTGTGTTCACAGCCCAGCAGCTCAATTCTGGCATTCGCCAGAGAACAACAGAAATGACAGGTCGGCCATTGGCGCACTGTTCTCTTCACAGATGAGAGCATGTTCACACTGAGCACATTTCAGACATGAAATCTGCAGACCCATTGTCAGACACCGGTGTGGTGGGCCCTGGGTTCCTCCTGGTGCAGGACATTGCCCGGCCTCATGTGGCCAGAGTGTGTAGGCAGTTCCTGGATGATGAAGGCATTAATCCCCAGACCTGAATCCAATTGAGAACCTCTGAGACGTTATGTATCGGTGCATCCGACACCAGACTGTCCAGGATCTGATCCAGGTCTGGGAGGAGATCCCCCAGAACACCATCAGCCATCTCATCAGGAGCATGCCAGCTCATTGTCAGGAGTGCACACAGGCACATGGCAGCCATACACACTACTGAGTCACATTATGAGATGATGAAATTCACGCAAGTTTGAACAGCCTGTAATTTCAATAGTTTACTTTGATTTTAGGTGTGAGTTTGAATCCATCATTCAATCAGTTGGTGATTTTGGTTTCCATTGACCGTTATTACATCATATTGTTCTGAATGAATTACACAATGTACAGATTTTGACCTTTAAACATCTTTCATCGAATCCTTTAAACATCTTTCATATTGGTTTTCATCTAGTCCCATGTATACAGAGATTTCTCCAGATTCTCATAATTCTTTTCACGATATTATGTAACATAGATGATGAGATCCCCAAACTCTTAAATATGATATGTTGAGAAACGTAATTCTAAAATAGATGCACTATTTGTTTATGCAGTCTTTCACAGATTGGTGAAGTCCTCCTTACCTTTCATCCTCACTGGGATGCTCTTTTCATAATTTACTGACTTGTTGCCCATTAACCAAACTAGTTGAGAGATGTTCCACCATGTTCAGTTTTTCGCATTACACATATTCCAGTCTTTTAATGCCCATGTCCCAGCTTTTTGAAATGTGTTGCTGGCATCAAATTCAAAGTGGGCATATAATTTTCAGAAATTTGGAAGCAGGATTCTACAAGGTGAATAAAGACAAGCCTACTACTAACACAGGTGAATGACGCATATTAAATTGTAATGTGTCCATGTCCAATTTAGCTATTGAGTGTGATTTGGCTGGTATCATCCCTTCCATTTATTCAGTAATGCCTGCATATACATCACATAGACACTTTGGTCTGTAACAGGATAGAGCAAGCCTGTGACTGTGCACATTTTACTCTGATTATTTGTTGCTACTTACAGCTACTATGACAACAAGCTAAAATGAAATGACATTAAGCAAGCAATACATATACGCAATATCAAACAAGGGGATCAAGGTTAGGAGAAATATCTGGTAATGAGGGACATTATGTGAAGAAAGTTTTGTCAGAAGGAGAGAGATTAATTAAGCATGCGCACACATACACACTATCAATCTAGATGCTTATGTTAACCTTATTTCAACAATTTTTTTGGTATTTAACCATTATTTTCTATAACATACCACATTACCCATATATACACTGTCAAGTTACACCTGTAATATGGTTTCGATCTGCATACCATAGCAGTTGCTAACACTAAAAAGCACGTTAGATGGGTCATTGCTGAAAATAGCGCATGTTAAAAATGCTTATTAGATTATGTTGGCTATTACGTGATCTCATCACTTTTAAAGCCAGTTAACTAGCTAACATCAGATATTAGCTATTTATTGTAATCTTTGCAAACAGGTCACATAGCGATTCATTCCACTAGCAACTATCTACATATCTTATTGTGGTCATGTTATATATTACGCACAGGCAGCATTTTTGGGGAGGTTTATACAGTTGTTGCTATGAAATGTTTGTATAAAAACATTTTTCATTAATATGGACATTTGATTTAAACGATTACCTATAGGATGTAATGTTGAGACATAATAATTGGCAACCTCGGCTATTAATCAATATATTTCGTTTTCATTTTGGATGCATTTGATCACTTTCTGCATTTTTCCATATCAAGCTCCAAGTATTTGTATAACGCTTTAAAGGAGCTATGTTTCTGACATCAAAATGATTTTATCTGTAGAGACAAGCCTACCAATATAGCAGTTGTGGTCCACTGAAGTAGCGCTGAAAAAACGCAGCTAATGCTTTCCAATGTGACAATGTTTTTCATGACAAAGTAAGAACCGACAACATTAAATATGAAGATATACATATTTTGCTCTGAGATTTCATTATGACGAGAAATTTGGTTGAGATATTTTCATTTGAATTTGAAAAATATTAGGGAGAGAAGACGTTCACAATTATGGATAGTCACTGGTATCAGCATTATGGAGCATGACAGTAGCTGGTATTCAACCTTGACAGCACCTTCTATCCGAAAGCCAGGTAGCAGGGTTAATTCACCTCACAAACCAGATACCATTTTCACATTTCTCTGCCTCTTTCTCAGGGTGTTCAAATTGCTCTTTCTGATGATGTTGAAAGAACTGGGTCACGACGATGCACACTGCCAGTGCTGTGTTGCTAGGGCCTGGGCTAACTCCTCAGAGCCCAGGATGCAGAGAGACAGACAGACAAGGGCCAGTGGTGCAAAGAAAAGAGATTGCAGCCGACTCCTAACAGTGTGCTGCTCTGGGATTACGGAAGCTGGTTCTAAACAGCACATCATGCTCAGATTACAAAACTCATTTTCAGAAAAGGAAGCGGCAGGTGAGGGTTGGGGAGTGTGATTGTGTGTGCATGTGTGTTTGTGTGTGCGTATTTGTGTGTGTGTGTATATGTGCATGTGTTTGTGTAGGAGGGGGAATGGGTGTTGTTGGCTTTGTCAGCTGCAAGCACATCAAGGATTTTAGGCCAACTAGAGGCTGCAAAGCCAGTGGTGTGAACACCTCCCCTTCCAAACGCAGAAGCCAAGGATGAGACCCAGTTATCACTAGTTATTGTCACAATCAGGCTGGCTTTGAAAGGAGAGGTGCACTCTCCACTGGACAGCTCATTAAGATAACACCGAAACGCTGCTCGCCATCTTCCTGGATTTATTAGACGGGCATCATTTCAGCTCCTTTGTCTCATGTGGGAACCTCTCCCTTCGTCAATGCAATTTCAGCCAGATGGCAAAACAAAGCCAGTGTCTGTTTAAAGAGGTATCACAGACGTCAGGAGAATGAGCTACTGAACCCCTCTTCAGCCGCCGCCCCCCAGGACAGGTGTGGCCTACGGGGGGGGGGGGGTGAAAAGGGTAAGTTCAACGAGGAGGTGTGCGAGAATGGAGTGTTGAGGAGGAAGAGTCTCCTACTTTCTGCCAGTCAGTGCTAAACCTGTAGGGATGCCGTTGATGAAGGGTGGACCACGCACCTGGCTGCATAGTTCACTTTGAAACATTCATGAGACACACATAAACCAAAGCAGCCATTGTCCCCATTCTGCCCAGAGACCTTCCGTCACCTCTTGGCTTATTAAAATCACATAGTATTAACTTTACCGCTCACGGGCAGGCAAAATGTGAATTCAATCACACTACAGAGGAAGCCAAATGAATAACTTTTATGACCTAACGCTGGAGGGAGAGTCATTCAGGTCCGAGCCTGGTACCCACTACGGCCTTGACAGAACTTGCTCTTTTTGCTAATCACTCAATTAATTCAGGACTCATAAGAAGTGAGAAATATTATCTCTTCACAAAAAAAGAACTCAGTGCTCAGGACATTAGTATTCCATTTAGACATTGTACTAGAATAATCAGAAATTAATTACATGTCCTCTGTTTGCAATGTCATTAAAATTCAAATTAGAATGGGATACGCATTGAGAAATAATTAGCCTGCATGTGTACGGTGAAGTACGCTGAAGGCTGTGCTAGACCTGCTTTGACCGACCTGTCTTAGACTCCTCCTCCAGTTCTCTGGCCTCCTCGTGTTCTCTGGCCTCTTCCAGTTCTTTGGCTGTGGTAAGAGAAGAGACACCAACAGACAATCAAATAGGCGTAAACAAACAAATGCACACAGGCAGACAGGAACACACGCGCAGAGAGCGTTCCTCCGGCTTTCGTAAGGCAGCAGTTCATTAAAACCTATGGTGTGCTCATCCTTCACGGCTCAGACTGAGTCTCTGCACCACAGCTGCCCCCTGGCCTGGCCCAGTCACAAAGACCATAATCACATTATGCTATGGCCGCTGGCTCTCCTCTCTCAAAACCTTCTCTCAACTGGGCCAACCGACCGAAACCAAACAGAAGGGGAACCACACACACACACACACACACACAGACACGCATGCAAAAGCGCAAGCGTAGAACACACACACTAAACATATAAGCCTCATTTCATCAGAGTTTCATGACACCATCCTCAGCTTGATTGTGTTCCCATACACACACCAACACACACACACACACACACACACACCCACCCACACACACACATACATACACACACACACACACACACACACACACACACACATACACACACACACACACACACACACACACACAAACACACACACCCACACACACATACATACACAGGGTAAACTGACGATTGGACCAAATTAT